>JAVJIF010011810.1:0-182377 GCA_038442645.1 Agave tequilana | reverse complement strand
AAGACCCAACACTTTTTTAGCTGTTGGATTCCTTCATGATTCCTGCAGATGCATTACAAGTTGTGTTTACTTTCCAAGCGCATTAGATGCACCAATAAGGAAAATGCATATGGGTGGATCTAGAAGCATGGTAAATTGTTAAAACCTTCTTAGGTCTTCTTTTAAAGTTTAAAGTGAACTGTCTAATTAAGCCGTTTTTGTATTTGTGTTTCTTATTGTTAACATTAATGTTGCTTTGTGATTTTTGTTTATTCTTCATTATTCTTCTTCTTGTTTATCCTTGATGTTATTTTTCAGGGTGAGGGGAAGGTTTGGGTTTAGTGGGCCTGCAAAATAACCTGGAATACCATGGGAACTATGACCCTCCTTAGAATTTGATATGAAAGTATTTACTATTTTTCCTCTAGAACAATGAAAGGTTCTCTTGAGCAATGGCAAAAAAACCATGGTGTGTATCAGTGATTCCACATATGCACTTGTTGGGATTTGTGTCTTCAGCCGGGTTTGTGCCCAATAGGCATTTTGGGCTGGGTTCACTTAGTGGTGTGTGCTACTACTAAGTTATGGGTGGTAGTCTTTTGTAGCACTATGTATAATTTCTCATAGATTAGATAAGAGATGACTTTAGAAAAGCATGTGAAACAATGAGAGGACGAGGCGAGAGAGAAAATTGATTTCTCATGTATTTTTTGTCATGGTTCTTTTCTCATAGTGGATTTCACATCGATGATGCCCCATAGATGTAGGCCGAGGCCGAACTATGTTAAATATGGTGTTTTTCTTCTTGATTGTGTGATTTTCTATCTTGTGCGCTCGAGATTATCGATCTCACGACATGTTGATCATCGGTGGGATCTCAATCTCTAACAAGTGATATCAGAACTACGATGGTGAATCCGTGTTCGAATGCTTAAGATGGAGGAGGAGATGTCGAGTCGATGGTAATCAGCGGAGGCAACAAGACGAAGAAGAAAAAGAAAAAGTTCAGATATGTTGCAAGGGATAGGTTGATGACCGTTAGAGTACATCGATTAAGGTGGAGCTGTTGAAGGCCTCAATGATGAGCAGATCTTATAGCAAGGAACGCATCATGCTAGGAGTCACCCCTCACAATGGCAAGTCAGAGGCTTGCTGACGAAAGCAACGACAAGGTTGTGAATACGCGCACAAGACGGCAGAGGCCGCACAGGTGGTAGATGATGGTAAGATCTGGTCGGCAACAATCTCAGTTGGGGTTTGGTTAAAACCCTAGAGAGGCAGCAACCGACCTTGGGTTTGGTTGCTGGGTCGCATAGAGAAGAGAAAGGTGCATGGTGATTTGGTGTTGGGACATAACTCCAAACACCTATGTGGTGTGGTGACGTGGTTCACGTGATGGAGGAGCCTCACGTGGCAAAGGGTGCAAAAACATTCTGGTGTGATTTGCTGTGATGAGAACAGCAAACATCTAAGCGAACAAACTGAAAAATAGGGACGAGTTGTGATGGCGATCAATGGTTGAGATTTATCGTAGCGTGGATGAAACAATTAGTGTCCAATTCAGGCGATCCAAGAGTCGAGCCCCATGTTTTTCAGCGTTCCGGAAACAATGATGAATACGGATTGAGGAGATTTCACTGTTTGGAGCAGGTTTTGTATAGATTGGCGAGGAATCGACGCAGATCACGGAGACCGGGTAAATGTAAAGTTGTGACGGACTAGTCGTGTTACAGTGAGATTATCACAAGCATTGGTAGATCTGACATTAGTTGAAAAGGGCGATGAACTGGCGAACATTAATACAGTGGAAGATCTACAACAGATGATAGATACAAGGAAGACCATGGCGATGTGTTGGCGAGAAGTCCGATAAGACCATAACAGTTCTGTGAAGACGGTTAATCTCAAGGAGTAGACATTGATGGATAGGTGGATCATAGCCAGTGCTCGATGGAAGACTCTGGCGGTGACATTGTTTATGTACGGTTGGTAAGACATGGTAGAATTTGATGGTTGGTGGTTAGCCTCAAGACTGGCGGTAGGCCTAGTAGCTGGGAAGGCGTAATAAGCCGGTATTGACTGGTGGCGGTTGTAACACAGAGAATTCTGCCGAAGTTTGAAAGATGCATGAATACAAGCATAAAGTAGCATGTCTAGTGCATGCATGATTTGTAGCTTCATAACTTGGAAGGGGTCTTACTTCAAGATATGACTCGTTTGTGAAGCAGACGATGAAAACAACGAAATATCTCCAAGTTGTGTGGCTCACTGGATTCGAGCCAAGGTGGAGATTGTTGGGTTTTGTGTCTCGTATCTGGATGCTAGCATCCATACGGGCTTTGTGTCCAGTGGACCTTTTGGGTCGGGATCATTTAGTAGTGTGGGTTACCACTAAGTTATGGGTAGTGCTAGGGTTTCTTCTTTGTGGCACTATATATAATCTCTCATAGGTTAGATGAGAGGTGACTTTAGAAAAGGATGTGAATCAATGAGAGGGAGAGGGAGGTGAGAGAGATACTTGGTTCTCTTGCACTCTTGTAATTATTTCTTTCTCATAGTAGATTTCACACTGATGATGCCCCGTGGATGTAGACTGAGACTGAATCATGTTAAATCGGGTGTTTTTCTTCTTGATTGTGTGATTCTATATCTTGTGTGTGCTCGACATTGTCGATCTTACGGCGTGTTGAGATCGTCAGTGTGGGATCTCAATCCCTAACAACACTCCTCTTTTTCAATTGTTTGTTTAAATGCATTTCTATAACTACTATCTTGCTAAATTTTACTGTGTTATTACCTCAATAAGTTTCATATTTCCATTAGCATTTTGCCCATGATATTTATTATTTATTATTATTTTATTTTTTGTAATTCTAATTATTTTACCAAAGGTGGTAAACTAGACTTGAACTCAAGTCACCCCACAACCCACCCCAACTCTTTAACACCTTAGTCAGATCTCAGAAGCATATTTACTATTATTATTATTATTATTATTATTTCCAGCCTTTGGCAACGTCTATTATATTCCTGGAGTGTCTGATATTATCTCATCTGCTCTGCTGTTCAACATAATTACCTTGGAAGGTTTGGCTGCTTGCTTGTACCTGAGGTTAGTGATATGGCTGCAAGCTATAGCTTTCAAGACCCTATCTTTTAGCTTTTTGTTGAACGGAGAAATGCTAGATGTCTTAGGAGCTTTTGTAGCACGGTCTGAATGCACTCTTTCTACTTCGAATCTTCATGCTCTTTTTGTTATATGTTAGTATTTGCTTTCATTGTTATGTTAATGCCTGCTATATTAAGTTAATTAATGTGATGTATTCTGTTTCTACTGTGAATCTCTTTTGTTGCCCCAAGAAACACTAGTGCATACGATTTATGCTGCATAGGATGTGCTTAGGACTTCTGGTGGCTTAGACTTGCTGTTCATTGTTATGAAGTCATCATATTCATTCTAAAATTACGAGAAAACTGTAAAAATATATGACAAGGCCTAGCTAATGGGATTGTCATTAGCACCCAAATTACAGTCTTACGTACCTGATAAAATCATCCAACTCTTTGGTCTGCATCACATGTCCCAAGAGAAGTCACTTGAACACTTTACCTATTATTATAGGCATAAAATATACATTAAATTCTCGTGTGTATTAGCAAAATGCTGTTTTGCTTCTGTCTACTGAATTATTAAAACTGGAAGATGCCATGTCTGGCATTGTAGGAAGGTTTCTTAACTGCATTTTTCTGCATTTGATTTTCTTACCTGCACCTTTCGGTCAGTTAATGAACTTGAACTTTAAAACACAAACGGAGGTGTGTTTTGCTTTTATTTTTGAGCTATCTAATTGCAGTGCAGTTTTTGAGAGAAAAAACATGGAATTACCTGCACTTTTGAAAAATAACTTGAGTAGATTTTTTTTTTTTTAATTGCCAAAAACTACAAAGACAAGCTACAGCTTGTAAAACCATTAGTACAGGTTAAAAGTAACTGTAGCTTAGAGGACTGCCAGTTCAAACAGAGCCAAAAAGAAAAATTCTGAAACAAATTTGTGATACAATCCATTTAGTGGCTAAGCCAAGAGGTCACCTTTTTGGGTCCTTTTTAGCAAAATGAGTTAAAATGTTACAGGAATGTGTTGGACAAGGGCTTTATCAAATAGAAGTTTGTGTTGGCATGTAATATATAGGTTTAAGTTGGCATGTAGTGGATCCTTTTCTTTTTCAACAGAGAGACGTGTGGGTGGGAATGAACCTTGGCATTTTTAGCTTCGACATATGGAAGGAAGCACAAACTAAGGCTAAATTTGAAAAAAGATGGCAAGAAGAGATAGGAGCTAATTGAAGTTTGGTTCTGAACAAAAGGAATTTATATTTTGACTGATCTTAATGTTTTGGTGTGAAAGTAATGTTGTATGTTGGAACTTGAAATGCATATATTAGTTAATAGCGGAAAAGTCATTACAAGCAATGAAGGATCTCAAATGTTCAAGAATTACCATATATAGATTCATCAAGCTTGTTGTATGTCTCAATCTTAAATATCCAAATGGTTTAGTCTTCACTTAGGAATTGCTATTAGATTTGTCAAGCTTTATATATGTGTCAAATATCCAAAAACTTAGTCCTTTTATATGAAATCAAGTAATTCAGAGGCCAGTAATATATCTGGCTCATATTTATAGGCTGAAAAGCAAAAACATTGAAGTGAGAAAAAAAAGATTGATTGCTACATACATTTTCCTATGAGCCTTGTGAATATCAGTGGAGTGTATTAGACTATTAGTTTATCATGCGGGTTTCTTCTTTTCTTGTTCTGTGGGGGAAATGTTTGACCATTTGAAACCATGGTCTGCATGGGTAAACTGAACAAGTGGGAAGACTTTGTTTTATCATTGTTCTATGTAGCATGAACACTTATTTTGTGAAGCAATACCTATGTACTCTAAGATGTTGATGCACATGTCGGACATCGACATTCCTTGGACAGTTCCCAGACCCATGTTGGCAACTCGTGAAATGTGTCTTCAGTTATATGCTCTATCTTTTAATTTAGAACACTTGTGGGACACTTCTTGGACACAAATCCTACATGTCTTGCACACTTCTTTCTTGACAATACATAGTTGAGATGTTTATTTACTTTCAGTTATATAGTGAATGGCTATATTTTGTGGAAAATAGCCATCAAAATCTTGACTTGTATAAAACTATGATTAAGTTTAGGTATGCTTCAAATAAGAAATGACATATATTGAGTTATTCCACAGAAAGTTGAGCAATGGGCTATTCCTTTTGTAAGGTTATAAAAAAAAATCACAGGTTGTAATTGTCTTGTGTTATTGGAAATATATGTAACTTTGGATGCATGGACATTTATCTATATGCAGTCTCTTTTTATTATTTTATTTATTTTAGTGCAATGTTGTTATGTTTCTTTATCCTACCTTTTAAAGAGTTCTCATGTCATGTGACCGTGTCTAAATCCCGTATCCATGTCCATGCTTCTTAGTCAAAGTTTAGAAACAAGTTATGTCTGTTCACTGAGAATTCATAATTTTTGGCTTTGAGTGATTCAAAAAATTGTTGGTCTCTCCAATAACGGTCAATCTTACAGATCTGTTGTACAAACTTAATCTATTTATCTCGTGTGTTTCTTCTCGCTGTCAATCATTTGCTGAGGAATTGTTTGTCAGTAATTTTTCTGAAGTATTTCCTTTTTCTCCTGAACTATGTAGAACCTTGGAATCATGTTTGCGTTGAATGAATGTTGAGCAAGTTTATAATATTAGGCAATTGTTTTTAAAGCATTCCTTGTGTTTTTGTTTACCACTTGAAGACTAGTGGGCAGCTGAAGACTTGAGAGATCCTTGCAAAGAGCAGTGCTATAAATATTCTTTTCCCCTTGAACCCAAAGAAACTTGATTTTGAGGAATAATGAGGAAGTTACAACTATGTTTGTTTTTATACTACAGTGGTTCCTACAGAAAGAAAAAAGTAGTGTTTAGCCCAGGTTGCTGTTATGTTGTTTAATTTACCACTTCCATTTCAAAACTGCAGGACTGAGTTCAAGGTCCCTTTAGGTATCTTTTGGATTTTTACCTCTTCTGACATTGATTTATCTGTGTGATTGCAGAGCTAAGCAGGAACTGTGGTGCTCAGATACTTCTATGCAGCCAGGAAGCTTTCAAG
Source organism: Agave tequilana (assembly GCA_038442645.1). Classification (NCBI taxonomy): domain Eukaryota; kingdom Viridiplantae; phylum Streptophyta; class Magnoliopsida; order Asparagales; family Asparagaceae; genus Agave; species Agave tequilana. The sequence continues at coordinate 176,206 of JAVJIF010011810.1, read as the reverse complement.
CCAAATCTTATCACCGATTCTGTTATTCTTTTCGCCCTACTCATAAACCTTAAAATTTCACTGAAGTGTTTTTCTTTCCTATACTTTCTCACCGGTGTAAGGAATATGAGTTTTGAAACGAGAATTTTGTTCTGAACTAGTGAGTAAATAACAAATATGAGTTCTTTGATTCAGCTTTCCTTCTCAAAAATGGTGCATTCTTGAGAGGTTCTGAATTTGTATGAGTGTCTCATAAATGTTGTTGTTCACAGGCTGGTGCTACCAAAATGCTGGGTGCGACCAGAATTCCGAGTCTTTGATCAGGACAGCAACCAGATCAGAGTAATTAAATTCGATCTTCATATTAAATTTGATTGCTTTCATGATTTCAGTTTCTGCAACTGGCAGATTTCCTCGTGAGGAAGATCGTGATGGGGCAGTCACTTTTCTGGCATATTACATGTATGCATCATCTTTCCAAGATGGAGAATTGAATTCCTTATTTGATAACTGGTGTTGTGGATGAACCGAGGATGATCTCCCAAGAGTCAGCTGGAAAACTCCAATCTGATGTCTAAAATTAAGGGAGTCCTGCAGAAGAATCCTCATCGAATGAATGAATATCGTTGTCGTGTGATCTTCATCTAACGAAAATTTGGCTTTGTTTGGCGTCTACAGTCAGGGTGTAAGAATTATGAGGTGTCAGGCATTTTGTTTAGTGAGTGTTGTGGAGTTACATCTTATGCTCTTGTAACACCTGATAACACTAGTCATGAGCTGGAGTAGGATTTGCTTAAGTACTTTCAGAAATGCTAATGCTATTCTAGCCTATTATTGGGTGTTTTCGGTGGAGTTAGCGGGTGTTAGGCACCTAAATCTAAATCTCAGCAGGCAACCCTAGTGTTGAACAAAGTCCAGTTTTGATCCAACTCTGATCAATGTTGATAGGACTCAGCCTGTAGACCTTGATTCTGAGTACTGAAGAGGGAATATAAAAAGGAATTTCTCTTGTGTCCTGTGTTTCTCCGGCTCTTTATCTTGACGAAGAGTGAGGGTAGAATCTTAAATTTACTTGTAAACGGTTTGTGAGGCCTGCCTCGATGGTAAAATGGTGATAGTGAAAGTTATGGAGGGTCACACGGCAGACAAGCCTAATTTAACAGTCGATATAGTAACACTTTCGAGTCTCTCTCTGTCTCCTCTGTTTCTCCATCTCTTTAGTTTGACAAAAAGTGATGGTAGAATCTTAAATTTTTACTTGTTAATAGTTGGTGAGACTTGCCTCAGCGGTAAAAATTAGTAATACTAAAAATTATGGAGAGTCAGATCGGTAGACAAACCTAATTTTAATAGTCGGCGTAGTAACAATTCCGAGTCACGTTACAGCTATGTTTCATAAACTATAGGAAAAAAAAAAAAAAAAGAAAAAGAAAAACTCCCAGCTATGTGATTGTGGCCTCACACGGCTCAATTATGTTAGTAACAAAATATCTAAGGGGCCGTTTGTTTCGCGTAAAAGTCCGTAATTCGTAAATGACTTACAACTCAGTTACAACTATGGCGTTTGTTTGGACCGTAATTCGTAAAAGACTTATACAACCCAATTACCCCTCACTTGCAACCCAATTACCACTCACTTACAGCCCAGTTACAGTTAATTTTGTGGTCATGCAAATTTGTATTATTTTTTTATGTTAATATTAAAAATTTTAATATTTAGCGTTTTTAATATTTATTTGCAATATTAAAACTTTTTAAATCACCAAATAGTTAATTTTGTGATCAACTTTTTCACTTACGACTTATACATTACGACAACCAAACACCATAAAGTACAATACACTTTTCCACTTACAACTTTATATTACCAACTAAACACCATAAAGCTTACATGCATGTAACTCATTTACAAATGTAAAAGACTTTACAAATTATAACTTACGAATTACGGCCAATTACGACAACCAAACAGACCCTAAATGTAAAAGTCAGACATGCAATTATCTGCAAGTGATGATCCCATTGCTTTTCCTCAACAAACAGGATTGGATGCTGAAACGACAATTCCTCTATCTCACAGTGATCTAATAATTCCTTAATCAAACAAATCTCAAAATATCCACACACATACACACAGAGATTAGTTTCTATAAGAATCAACCCATCAATCATCTTTTAGTATTGCTTGTTTGCTCAATGCTTGGGTCACAAGGTTATTAACTAATATTATTGTAAAAATAAAGAGGGTTGAAATTGTGTTATTTTGTCTTAATAATAAGGCAATTGCCGTCTCAAGTGTCATCAATTAGTAAATAAATAAATTTTCAAACTTTGCAATAGAGACAGAACAAGCAGGCACACGCAAGTTGCATGAGTTTCGAAAGCCTAAATTTCTGGGCGAAGAAATAGAGAGCTCTTTTGTGTGCTTCTCTGATATCGGTTTCTCATACACGTGTTATACATGTGGAAAGTTTTTTTCCCCCCAAAAAATAAAGTCTGTTAACAGAGTTTCTATTATTGAGGGTCACGTGACCCCCATCTCCACCTAGGTCCAATCCTAATTTGTGTTCCTCATATAAAAAAAAAAATCTTAATAAATGTAGTAATTTAGTACATTAAGAGTTATAGTATGGTTGGTAGTTGTTAGTAATCTTTTATTAATTCAAAAAGAACAAAAAAAGTAGAAATGCTTTTGTTAATTCTCAACCATAATTTTATATACTTTTTTCCTTACCTTTTCTCTACTTGTCTAATAACTTTCTATTAATTCTCATACACAAATTTTTATTATTTCAAAAACAAAATAAGAAAAAAACAATATATTATTTAGAAAACAACTATTTAAAATAAAGATGGATTATTTAGAATAATAAAATAATTATAATAGTACAAATATAGATTACTCCCTATTTGAAAAGTAATGGAGATTAATTTTTGAAGATTATTAGAATGAGAAAAATGTATATCAGCCTGCGGCTGAGAGAACTCTCTCAGCCTGCGGTGACGTGGCTCAATTTTGTCACCCCACTAACTTGCGGCCCGCTTATAGGAAGAAGTTAAATTACTAAATACCCCTTATGAAAAGTTACTCTTTTGGTAACTTTCGTTATTGTTTATTATTATTTGCCCACAAGGCAATTTTTGGACCGCTCGTTGTCAGATTTAGGTTATTATTTATTATTATTTTTTCCCCTTTTTTTGCTGTTGTTTATAGGATTTAGGTTATTGTTTATAAATTATTTACAGTGTAAATGTAAACAATGAACGATATTGCGACCAAGGTCGCATAAGTTTACAGTGCAAATATAGACATCTGCGACCATGGTCTACACTGCGACCAAGGTCGCAATCATCTACAGTGCAAACATAAACAACTGCGACCAGGGTCAATAATGCGACCAAGGTCGCATAAGTATACAGTACAAATATAAACAACTGAGACCAGGGTCGACACTGCGACCATGGTCGCATAAGTATTCAGTGCAAATATAAACAACTGCGACCCGGGTCGACACTGCGACCAAGGTCGCATAAGACTACAGTGCAAACATAATCGTAAGACTACAGTGCAAACATAATCAACTGCGACCCGGGAATTAAAAAAATGACGTTAAATACACTGCGACCATGGTCGCAGGACACTACAACGCATATTGAGACAACTGCGACCCATGTCGCAGTATGTAATAAAAAAAAGGACCTTTCATATACTGAGACCAACGTCGCATTCGTATAAAATAAAAGACCAAAAAAAAAAAAAAAAACTCTACGATCTAAGTCGAACAGATCTGCAACTATAATTTTAACCACTGCGAACGAGTTCGACAAATAGTGTATGAAAAAATTTTGGCTTAAAAAAATATTAGCAAGGTCGCATACATATACATCGCTTTTTCAAAAAATACTGCGACCATGATAAAAAATAAAAGGAAATGTTTTTACATTAGGTAAAAAGTTGTGAGTGAGGGTATTTTCAGAAAATACAATGTTGAGGTGACTGACATTAAATTAGGCGGGATTGTTCAGGTTTTTGTCCGCTAAAATTTATGACAGATTTGTGGATCTGATGTTGCCACGTCCCGCCGGCTGAGAGAGTTCTCTCAGTCGCAGGCTGAGGTACAGTAACCCCTATTAGAATATATTCAATAATTTAAAAGTTTTAGCATATTATTAATTTAAAACTAGGGTTATGAATTTTAATTTAAAATTTTTAAGTTATAACTAACATTCCCTTCTAGTCAGATTTTAATAAATTTGATAATAACATATATTATATTTGAGAATCATATTTTAAGATTTTCAATTTAAAGTTTAAAGATTTAATATGTTTTAAATTATATCAAATATAATAAAATTCTACTTTTAATATGTTACGCACACATTAAAAAAAAAAAATCTTACATCCACTGCTATCTATTTATTTTCCTGAGATGCTTGGCGGAGCACCTTGATTGGTGCACTAAAGTCCCTCCTCCTCAAGTAACAAATCCTGGTGAGGCGACTTTCTGTCACTAGAAAATATTTAGTTAAAAGTATAATTTTTGTTTTTTTAAGGAAAAATGATGAATCTTTCATTTATAATAAAATTATTAAAATCACAAAAATGCTTCTCTGTCCTTTTTCTCCCAACTCCCAAAACATTCTCCCCTTCTTCCAAGTTTGTTCAGCGAAACAAATAAATTACGGAACTACCCTCTCCTTGCTCCAATTTCTCGCGAGTCACACAAAAAATCCTGCATACCCGACAAAATCTCGACACGCGACAAATCTCGACACTATGCTGAGGTCAACAAAAAAAAAAACTCCCCTAAAATGGAAACCGCCACCTGCCGTCTCCTGCCGTCCCCCCAAACAAACCCTTTCGGGCTATATTTCTCCTTAGCCGTTCTAACGGCGAGCTAACGCCGTCATACTGGTCAATTGCAGTCAAAAAGCAGAGACCAGGGCAAAAGGTTCTCTCGCCCCTTCGCTCCTCTCTCTCTCTCTCCCCTCTCTCTCTCTCGAAATCCGATCAGAAACCCGATAACCTGCGACCAATGTCGGAGAAGGACCCGAGCTCGGCCCCGGCGCCGATAAAGGAGGAGAAGGAGGAGGAGCGGGCTGCTGCCGCTTCCGCTCCCGATTCCGCTCCTCCGCCGGTGAGCTCACAGCCTGAAACCCTAGCGGCGCCGAATTCCGCTTCTTCTTATGCGGTGGCAGCGGGGGCGGGCAACAGGACGTTCTCGCAGCTTCTGGCGGGGGCGATGGCGTCGCCGGCGGGAAGCCCTCCCGGAGCCCCGATACTGGCGGTGCCGGTGGACGCGATGCACCTGCCGGTGGTGGCGGTGCCCTGCTTCCTTGCGCCGGCGAGCCTCTTGGAGACGCCGAGGTTTGCGGTTAGTGAGAGAGCCCTAATTTTTGTTGGATTCCTATTGGCTTTTGTGGATAATTGTCTAGAGTTAACTGTTAATGGTTTCCTTAGTTACGTTTCTCTCCGTGAGTTGATTCCTATTTGTTGATTGCTTAGAGAGTTAGTTATAGAGCTGTATTGAATTTGTTCTTGGTAAAAAAACCGTTTTTATGTTTTCCTTTTTGTGCTGTGTGTTGTTTTCCTTGTTTTCTCATTTCTCATCTTAATTTTCTGTTATGAATTATATTTCTGCTCATATTAGAGAGGAGAATTACTTGGAAATTTTTAGTATATGTGTTTTCTTTTTTGCAGAAAAGCTACCTTTTTCGGGAAAAATTACTTCTTTGTTTGCTTGCTTTTTTGTTGTTTTCTTCTAAACGGTTTGCTTATCATATGATTAATTATTGACACTAATATGAGTTTATGCTCCTTATTTAATTTTGATGCATTCATGTTTAGTCATTGGCTTTCTGTTGCATTGAGGAATTACCTGGGACAATTGAACTGGAAAAGGAGCTCTCTGAAATATATGACTGTTATCTTCTTTTCTTTTAGCCAGGTGTTTTTTTGCAGCTTGCTTGGTTCATGCCCCTTGCCTTCTCTCTGGTATGCCTTATGGATGTGATAATTGTTGAAGGCCTAGTTTTTAGTTATTCTTACTGTGATATTTCTTAGGATTAGTGTTGGAAGTTCAGAATAGAGGAGGGACAGACCAAGGATAATTTTAGTCGAGGTCATGATTAAAGATTTTATACTCATTGAGAAAATGGATATTGCCTTCATAGACATTAATGACACAATGAATTAGCTCATGATTGTTGGAAGCGTTTTATTAACTCTATCTATGGATCCTGCATGTACAACTATGCAATTTCTAAAACAATTATGGTCCATGGTGACTACCTACAAACCACCCCCTGTCGATGTGAAACGTGTATGCGTGTGAATCAGAAATCAGTGATAGAACAAAATTTTACTACGTTCCGCCAACAAAATGATATTGGATCGAAAAATAGTTAAAACTAATAATGCAACATATAGATTTAACAAACGTGCAATGTAGTTGTATCGTTCTTAATCTAAAATAAAATGATGCAGCTACTCAGTTACGATGGCACAAGCTTGTAAATGCAATATATATGAATAACAAACATAGGTAACAGAATTCTCACAACCTTGCTATTTGGTGGCAGCAGAGTAAATCGATAAAATAATAGAGGCGACATCAACTCACAAATAAATGAATCATGTTAAAGAAAATTACCTCTTGAGGATCATAGAGACCTTGACGATCTGGAGTGGATGTCGGTGTGTGGCTCTCGTCGTTACGATCGTAACGATACCAAGATTGCCTAAAGCGGAGCCGGGATGCGAGAGTTGCAACCCAAAAACGAAATCTGATCTTTAACGTGTCTATTATGTACTGTAAATTTGTTACTGTAGCAACAGGTATGGGTCCTGGTTGCGGGTTTTTTGGACTTGAGCCCAATTCACTTCTATCTTCCTCTTGGCTTGTTTGCAGGTCTTGGGTTGGGTTTGGATCCAAATACAATTGGCTTTCAAATGAACCCAATCTCTTCTACTTCTCTTCTTTGCTTGCAGGTGGCAGAACGAAAGGGGAAAGAGGGGGATCGGGCAACAACAGTGCAGAGGAAGGGGAGGGAGGCAGAGATGTGCCATGACGGGGAGGGGGCGCAGGTAAATGGCGGCGCAAGGAATGGGGAAGAGGGCGGTGATGATTGAGGTGTTGACGTCGATTGCCCAACGACGAGGGCGTGGGGTGTTTGTTGGGCAGGCGGAGTGGCGGGTGATCTCGGGTGCTTGTGCTTGGATTTCGCCGATGACAGAGAGAGAGGGAGGGGAGGGTTCTCTGGACTCAGGTGAGAATGAGATGAAGGAGATGGGTTGTGGGTTATTTTGGGTGGCAGCTGGGAAGAGAGAGAAGGAGAAAGTAGATTAGAGAGTAGGTTTAGCGAGAGATTAGGAGTCTAATCCTAAAACAATTTTTTTCTTGAGATAACAAATCTCTCATAATAAATTTCAAAATTCTTCATTATCCAATTAACTACTACAAGGCTCTATTTATAGAGTTCAACAAAAAACCAACATTCGGATGCAACCGACATGATACTAAAATAAAGAAAATATAACTGCTAATAGAAATCAAAAAATAAAAGAAAAATACATGAAATTTCTTGAGTTGCCCGAATCAGACTTGAGTTGCGCGACTTCTTCTTCTTCGGTTCACGCGCCATAGCTGGATGCCTGCATCATTCCCGGGGTAGGAGAGGAGTCGACCCCATCGAGTCAGTTGGAATAGTGCTCCCCTGAATCAGTCTACTGCAAATCACCTCGATTTAGCTGTGATTCAATAGTTTTTCTTTACAACGGTCCAAATACCTGTGAATTCCACCACCTTTGGTGGTGATAGTCTCATCCTCTAAAATTTTATCAATCTTCTTTGCTCTAATGAGATGAGTACTTAGGAGTGGGATAAGTGAGGTTTTCTCAGAGAATGGCTTAAGGGGAGGCTTAACAACCAATGGGCTACAATCAAAAATCCTTATAATCCACTAGATCATTAACAATGAAAATACAACTAATGTCATAATTTTTAGGAAGACCTATGATATAAATATTGCAATCCAGTTTATTTAAGATCTTGAAAGGCCCACCACTGTGAACATGCAACATCTTAACAGCTTCTAAAGGAAATTGTTTCGGATAAATCTGAACCAGCACATAATCACCTACATAAAAAGTTTTAAGTAATTTTCTACTGTCAGTTCGTAAGGTAGGCTTCACATTGCTCCATTTATTTTATCACTGATCTCTTTGTGTAATTTGTGCACGTGTTTATGTGATGTAAATGCAAGTGCAATCTCGAATGCTTATAGTGAGACGGTGTCTGCTGTAAGGGAGGAAGCGGTTTGTGGACATAAAATGCATGACTAGTGGGAGACAGAGAAGGAGCAGTAGCAATGATAAGTGGAAAAGTTGGGGTTGGCAATAAGGTCATAGTGGATGTCTGCTTGGGTTGTCCAATCTTGAATCTAAAGTGTAGTAGCTTAATTTGCTTACCTTCATGCTCAAATTGACACATGTTGGATCGACCGTAAATGGTGACATTTTTGCCGGAACAACCATGGCTTACCTAATATGCATCAACTCACATTCATGGTGATCACATCAAACCAGATATTATCTTGATAAAGATTAAAATTGACTGGAACAAGAAACCGTTGTTTAACTTCAAGTGTCGTGGAGTAAATCCAAGACACTTTGAATGGGTGGGGGTGGGTACAACCTCTAATCCAAGATATTTGACCGATTTCAATGATATTGCATTAATACAACTTTCAGTGTCCACATTCACTTTACAACTCTTATCTCCAATTTTAGTGAACGTGTGGAAGTTAGCGCTTTTTATCCAATCGTCTTTTTCAGCTGGTTGTGAGGGGACACGTCTAACAACAAAGAAGTGAGTTGATGGTGTTTGATGAATACAGTTGAGACGAACATCATCACTTGTGGGCTCTTCATCAGTTTTAGAATCATCCCTAAAGATGTACACATCAGAGTCTAACTCGGTAGCTTCAGTGGGTGTTTCATTTATAATAGTGATTCTGACGAGATTAGAGCAACTAGCATCTAAATGTCTGTAATCTTGGCATTTATAACACTTGATTGTGAAACTAACTTTGGAGGACTCGGGGTCTTTGTTTCTGTTGTCCCGATCAAGACTCTTACCCTCGATATTATCCCTATGTGAAGGAGTTTGGGTACTAGACCTAATAGGTTGAGAAGATGGGAAAGGTCTGAACATTGAGGTCCTATAATCGTGACTCTTGGAAGTGTTTGGTCCTAGCAGAATCTAGATCTTAGGCTAACGCATACGCTGCCTATAACTTGACTCCTCTAGCTAACAATTCAGTTCGTAGGTCATCTCTAAGTTCGGATCTGAATCTAGAAAGAATTTGAGTTTCGCCTTCTTTATAGAGGGACTGCATCTAATGAGGAATTCATCGAATTTTTCGGCATACTTTTGGCAGATTTGTTACCTTGAATATGTTGATGCCAATTGTCAATGAGACGAGCACTAAACGATGGCGGCACATACTTGGTTTTTAGCTTTTCTTTCATCCTATTCTATGTGTCAATTGGTGGTCGATCTCTGGTTGCTCGCCTGTTTTCTAAGTTGGTCCAGTACTGACTAGTTTGGTCAGAGAATTTTATTGCAGCGTATTTGATTTTTCTAGACTCAATGAGTTCGTACTATGTGAAATACCTATCTAGTTGGAATGTCCAGTCTATGAAAAGTTATGGATTGTAAGTCCATCAAAGTTGGAGACATCGATCTTGATGCTTTTTAAATATTGAGCATCAGAATTGGGTGAATTATCGGTGTTATGTCGGTTATTTCTCGGTGGGGCTTGATCACGTGTGGATTCCACTTTGGTCAGCCCCTTTCATCGAAAGTCTTAAGTGCTTCTAGTTTAGCATTTATCTTGGCAAACATTGTTGCAATCTGTTGGAGATCGACTGGCGTAGGTGAGATTTGCTAGACTCACCTAATAGGCTAATAGATATGGGTGATCACCACTGGTGAGCATGCACTGCACAAAACCTAAATGAGGATGAAGAGATGCAAATCTAGACTAGATGATTTTTTTTAAATGCAAGAAAGCAACTAAATTTTCTAACAAGTGCCTACGTGATGTAAATCCTACCCTAACCATGCTCTGATATCAAAATGATGTAAAACGTGTATGCTTGTGAATCAGAAATAAGTGACAGAACAAAACTTCGCTACATTCTGCCAACAAAACGATCTTGGGTAGGAAAATAGTTAAAACTAATAATGCAACAGATGGATTTAACAAATGTGCAACCAGTTGTACTGTTCTTAAAATAAAATGATGCAGCTACTGAGTCATGATGACACAAGCTTGTAAATGCAATGTATATGAATAGCAAACACATGGTAACAGAATTCTCGCAGCCTCGCTATTTGGTGGCAGTAGAGTAAATCGATAAAGTAATAGAGGGGGTATCAACTCACAAATAAATGAATTATGTTAAAGAGAATTACCTTTTGAGAATCACAGATACCTCAACGACCTGGAGTGAATGACGATGTGTGGTTCTTGTTGTCACGATCGTAGCGGTACCAAGATCGCCTAAGTCTGAGCCCAGATGCAAGGGTTATGGCCCAAAAACAAAACTCGATCCTTAACGTGTCTGTTCTATACTGTAAACTCGTTACCTAGCAGCGGGTACGGGTCCTGGTTGCGGGTTTTTTTGACTTAAACCCAATTCACTTCTATCTTCTTCTTGGTTTGTATGCGGGTCTTGGGTTGGGCTTGGATCCAAACCCAATTGGCTTTCAAATGAACCTAATCTCTTCTCTTCTTTGCTTGCAGGTGGTAGAACGAAAGGAGGAAAGAGGGGGATCAGGCAGCAACAATGCAGAGGAAGGGGAGGGATGTGCTATGGCGGGAAGGGCCACAGGTAGATGGCAACGCGAGGAATGGGGAAGAGGGCGGTGATGATTAAGGTGTTGACATTGATTGCCTGGCAACAAGGGCGTGAGGTGTTTGTCGATGTCGAGAGGCAGGCGGAGGGGGGGGGTGATCTCAGGTACTTGTGCTTGGATTTCGCCGATAACAGAGAGAGGGGGAGGCGAGGGTTCTCTGGACTCAGGTTGCAGAAGGAGAACGAGATGAAGGAGATGGGTTGTGGGTGATTTTGGGTGGCGGCTAGGAAGAAAAAGAGAGGAGATTGTAGACTAGAGTAGGGTTTAGAGAGAGATTAGGAGTCTAATCCTAAAATGATTTTTTTCTTGAGAACAAATCTCTCATAATAAATTTCAAAATTCTTCATTATCCAATCAACTACTATAAGGCTCTATTTGTAGAGTTCAACAAAAACCAACATTCAGATGCAACCGACGCGTTACTAAAATAAAGAAAATATAACTGCTAATAGAGATCAAAAAAATAAAAGAAAAATACATGAAATTTCTTGCGTTGCTTGAATCAGACTTGAGTTGCGCGACTTCGTCTTCTTCGGTTCATGCGCCATAGCTAGATGCCCACGTCACCTCTCTTCTCATATGCACACACGCAGCAAAATCGCAACCCACACCTGTATCAGTTCAACCCGATTTTGGAATTTTGATTATAGAAAGCATGAGGGACTCTGATCTGTCTAGTTGCTGGCATTTTTACCATAAAAATTCACAAAATTATATTTAGGTTAAGTAATTTAGAGACATTCTGGTTCTGTGATGTTTGTATTGCATGAAAGGAAACTAGAGTAATAAGCCAGGCAGCATTCCATCTGATATATGATAGAATTGTTTAACTGTTTATGTATATTCTTGCTGTGCCCCATAATCAATCCACTGAAACCACTTGCATTCATTTTTCATTCTTTTTTGGTGTTTGATTTTCCTTTTGGGTCACCTGCATTTGTTCAACAAGGAATTCGTGAGTTTCGAATGCTTGGATTGTTTTTCAGCTGCAGAAAGTGTGATCATGTATCAGAATTTGTAAAATGTTGGGCAAAAACCATTTAAACTATGTTCAAGAAAAAAGAAATATGACTTTGGGATCTAAGGATATATTTTACCTTTTCAATTGATCTTGGACACCTAGAAAACCATAAACAACTTTCTAGGAGGGTATAAAGAGAAACTTTCTAGAAAAAACTTGAAACCCCCCCCCCCCCCCCCAAAAAAAAAAAAAAAAAAAAAAAAAAAAAAAAAAAAAAAAAAAAAAAAAAAAAAAAAAAACCAACCAACCAGCCTGTGTCGTTTTGGTTTTGCATCCCCAGTAGGCCTTACCTTGACATTCTACAGAAAGCAGAAGGTATTCTTTCTTTCTTTTCCTTTTTTCTTCATTTTCCTTTCCTTTTTCTATTTTGGCTTCTTGGCGTGTTGTTATACTTGTTTTATTTTCTGCGTGTTTTATTTGTCAGACTTAACCACCCAAGAGCCTTGGGAGGCTTCTCTGTAGAATTATAGTTCCATTGGCTTTTATTTCTTTGCATTCCCATCATCTAAAAAGATGCTTGTAAATTGTTGCTTTATGGTGATTTATCATCTCTACATGGAAATGGTTCTTTCTTTCAGGGGCAGTTTGCAATGACCCATCAAGCAGTTTTGGCTACAGTTACAGCTCAGGCACAGATGCAGCTTCAAGCAGCATATCCTCCTTCATCAGAAGCACTGGCACCTTCTTTTCCACAATCTGCATCTATCAGCCCTGCACCATTGCAACAAAGGCCTTCACCAGTACCTGAGGGCAATTTTTCTACCCCCGAGCCACTGCAACCTCCTTTGTCAGATTGTATGTCTCAATCTACTCAAATTGTTGTGAAGAGAAGTTCTAATGATGGATACAACTGGCGGAAGTATGGTCAGAAGCAGGTTAAAAGTAGTGATAGGTCACGGAGCTACTATAAATGCACAAATGTGAGTTGTTCTGCTAAAAAGAAGGTTGAGCGTTGTCCTGATGGTCGAGAGACTGAAATAATTTACAGAGGTGAGCACAACCATGACCCAACTCAAAAGAGTAAATGCCCGAGAGAGAAAGGGGTTCAGTCCAATGGTCCTTCTGGACAGAATGAAACCCTAGATCTTCCGAGTGGTGAAGTTAATGAATCAGATCCTTCAACATCAAGGATGGAACAAAATTCTGGTAATGAAACTCCTGAACGACAGTTGTTCTGCTCTAGTGATTGTGAAGGGGATGCCACAGTTAAGGTCGAAGAGGCGCATGCCGATGAACCAGATCCGAAAAGGAGGCAAGCAGTTGTAATGTATTCCAATTTTCTAATATATAGTTTCTTGTATTTAACAGGTGTGCTGAGTTCCATTTATTCTCTGTGAAACAGGCTTACTGAAACACTGAGTATTACGCCTTACCCAGCACCGGTACTTAAGACGATTAAGGAACCCAAGATTGTTGTGCAGAGTGCATGTGATGCTGCACGTATTAGTGATGGCTACAGATGGCGCAAGTATGGACAGAAACTTGTCAAAGGAAATCCTAATCCCAGGTATGTCTCTTTTCTATCAAATTTGGTGTTTTTTATATTTAATTCTTCATAACTATCAAAGTAGAATTTTGGTGGTTATCTAATCATAGAATGTGCAACACTAGTAGTGTCATGCAAAAAAAAGGAAATATTACTTCTGTTAGATTGTGCAACACTAGTAGTGTCATGCAAAAAGGAAACATAATTGATATGGGACTATTTGAAATTTTAAATTCATTCCTTTTGTTAATTGATAAATATTACTTCAGAGTGCAGAGTTCCCATATCATTATTTTACATATACACGCAAGATTATTACCACCCAGTGCATTCACATGAATTGGGTGATATGGGTACAAATAGGTTGAAACTGAGCCTGAGTACCTCAGCTCAAATTCTATGGGCTTATCAGTTCTGAACTTTGACCTATCTGGACCCTATTGGTTTCAGGGTCAGGTCTCCATTGTTTACAAGTTTTGTGATTTTAGGGTTTTGGCATGGAATGATAAGACAATTCTAACTGCCTTACGCTAGGTCAGGTGGCCATCCTATTTTGTTTGATTCTTGCTTGATGGACTGAATACAACTTTGAGTCATAGGTTCCATAAACGTTGCACCATTACTGGAGAATCTTCGAATGAGATACTGTTTCAGTGGCAGAATTGCATGTGCTAAAATCGAACATCCAACCATTGAAACCTCAAATGCAATTCGTTTTCTTTTCCTTTTATTCATCTATACACCGTGGAATGGTGTATGCCCCATGTATTGCCCCCAAAGTCAATCTAGACTCTCGAGTCATTTTGCTTGATAATCATCAAGTGTTTACTTTTGGCTTGGTCACAGGGATGATTAGCCTATTTCCAACCGGAAACATATATTATCAAACAAATGATATTGTGCTGTCACAGTTAGTTTAACTTTGACAGTGGTGAGTTTGAGACATGGTGGAGTGTGGTGGAGTGGCTCCTCGTAAGTCTTGAGCTAAGGCTTCTCATATTGACATGCGGGTATGTTACTAAGTGAGCAATAGTTACAGGCTCAACACTATGAATCAACCCAGTGACAAAACTAGGCATTTTGTATTGCTGCATCACACCAATCTCCATGAGTTTGTTGTCTAAGTTGGAAGCATGACCTTGGAAAAGGAGATTGGATATTACGGACATGTGCCCTCAAAACCGGTTTTATGTAACTGTGGATCAATTAGGTTTGGTTGCCATCCATCCATGCCAAAGACAGATGGCTCACTTGACACTTTGCCTAGGACATTGGCAGCCTAGCAACAGGTAAACCTTCCCTAAGCGGTGCCTAGGTTCTAAAGGTGGAGGCAAAAAAGGGCTTAAAGGTTAGACAGGATTGGTGATTGCAACAGGTTTAGGCAACCAAAAAGTATTCGAGGTAGATTTTAGCATTCTCTGCTGTAATGTCAGTATACAGAACACACTTTCAATTTCTTCATTATTGTTATGTTTATTAATTAATAACAAAAAAATCTATAGTCACTTTTGTTTGATGAGAATTTTTTTTATTGTGGAACTGTGCGAAGCATATCACATAAAGTTTCTTCCTAATTGTAGTTTTCTTAACTTTGAAGGTTTAGCGACTCTATTGGCATAAATTATTTTTTATAATTCTTGGCTGCATAGACAAGCCCCTGGTTCCTTGTCTAGGGAAGCGGCTCTTTAGAACTTTGTTGATTTGGATAAATACACAGGATGATCAATTCTTTTATTTAGGATCAATTACTCAGTATGTCGTGTGGTTGAGTGATTTAAAACCATAGTGGCGAGCTGAGTTGGTCACTTAGGATAGGGCTTGTACATGCTTTGAGATGACTCCTTTTCTCCCTTCTAAATAACATTAACTCAATGGCTTCAAATAAAATATAGACGTTGGGAAAGTAGCTTGAAACAAATAACAAGAAAATAATGGGTATCGGATGACATCTGAGGAAGGTGGGGGGTCAAAAAGTCAAACCATGACGCCTTTTTCTTTTCGATGAGGCCCCATCATGTTGATATTCATACACTATGATCATACACCATGATCATATATCAAAAATTATGTGCATATCATGAGATTTGGTGTACATTAAATGGATACTAAAATGTTTAGTTCTTGAAACACCACTAGTTTTGTATTCACAGTTCTTGAAACACCACTAGTTTTGTATTCACTTGATGTACAGTCAAATTTCCTGATGTGCATATAAGTTTTGATGTATGGTTATCATAGGGTATGAAATGCAACATGGCAGGGCACAGTTAAATGAAATAGAAGGATATAATTGACTTTTTGGCAACCACATGATATCCATTATTCTCTAATAACAATTGCGCATGTATAAAACATATCGAACTATCGATTACTTATATAAGACATGAGCTATGCACAATTGCAGAAAGAAAAAAAGAAAGAACAAAGGAGGAAGAAGGAAAGGAAGAGAAAGGAAATTAAAAAAAAGAGCTTTTGGAACTGTGGCTTGTCGGAGGTGGCCACTAGCTATGGACTGGGGCTTTTTAGGGTCGCAAGAACATCATCTTGTTTAGTGTCATTGGGTTTCTTGCTTGACTACTAAATCAAGAGGGGATAATTGTTTGGTTAAAGCCCGGAAACGATTGAGGTATCGGGTTTGATAATTTAACCCATATTATTGTACAACCACACTCTATATTAGACTATGCTATTGTACGATTATGACAATGACGGAGTGACAATGCATTTGATAATTGTTGTCTGCTTAGTTGTTACCTACTGTCTACTGCCACATTGGCATCTAAAGTTGTCATGATCCCAAAGGTATCCAACTTGTAACTTTGTGCAATACAAGATATAAAATTATCTCGTGAATTCTGGTTTACCAATTGAGACCTTTTTGTGTCAACCATATCAACCAGGCCGTGTTTGGTTTCTCCCTGGTAGGGACATTGTTGATAGTATTATGGTGGTGCAGGGAATCTGTCATACTCCTTGGACTAGTCATCACAAAATGAATCCTTTTTTTCTTAGGTAAGACAGAGAGAAACGTATGACTATCTGTAGTGGGAATTCGTGAAACAATTGCTAACCAGATCAATAACAATAAAAATGTATTTAGTGGATAACGGCTTTCAATACTAATGTCCAATATATTATCGCTCTGGGTAAGGAATCTTATTAATGCTCCCTCAGTAATTATCAATAATCAAAAACCAACAATGGTTGAGCTTTGTTTCGCCAAATAGGCGTCCCAACTCGCTTCATTTCACCAGTGACATAATTATTAGAGTTAATATCTGTAAACTGTAACACTGGATTCTTCTCCTCCTGTCAACAAATCAAGATGCCCAAATCCGCAGCACGCCTCAATGAGGACAATTTAATCTCTGTAAACTAGCAAATCTTATGACGACACTCTTCTCTCCTCCATGGTAATGATTTTTTATATCTTCATCCTCCAATTTGTACAATTACCCCTGATGCCAAATGGTTTAACAACTGTCTAGTGAATCAAATCCTTACGGACAAGTTGGAAAGAATCAACTCACCATGACAGGGATATTAGTCCTCATCAACAGTGTCTTTTCTAGTAAAGTGCCTTTCTATTCTGTCTGTGTCCAGTCTGTTATCAACAAACCTGAATAATGCATGCATGATTTGCTCTAGGGTGATTCCATGTCCATTCACCTTCTTGCCTGGGAAAAGGTATGCTCCCTGTTTAACCTTGGTGCTCTCACTATTTGGATATGCCGAGAATTTCACATGGCTCTCCTCTCGAAGCAAGTGGCAAACGAATTTTGGACCCATCTTCACCCAGGTTACTAGCATTTTGAGAGAGGTTTGCAATTCATTACACAAGTTGTCAGTCTTCGACTTGGACCGCATTGCAAAAATTGTTGCCACTAGTTGACTGTAATTTATGGTAGACTGGTGATGGGAATTTGATCCACCTTCGGCGTGATGTTTGCCTTAGGGACTCATCATATATCTCTTTTCCTCTTGTCATTGACTGGATGACACTTTTCATTGGTCTCTGGCTCAAATAGTTATGCCAACCTATGATTGAGTTAGAGCAGTGATTGGTGCTCTCTCCCCCATCCATGTGTCAGGAAATTAATTTGATTCATCTCAATCCTCAATCTCAAGATATTTCCAAATGAAGTTCCTGATACAAGGCTTAATTTGTGGTTCTTTCAAACTATATTTGCTTCTGACATTCATCCAGCCAACAGTCCAACTAACATTTGATCAAAGACATTTGGTGGGGCCCTAGATTTGATGCTCTGTTTGGAAGTTTCTTGAGAGCATATTTTCCTACTCTAGGCAGCCTCAGTTTGTGGGGTTATCATTTGCCTGCTTCCAATTGTGAATGCTGCTTGGGTAATCTTTTCTGGAAGACATAGATTACCTAAGAAGGATTCAGTGGTTGTAATTTATTAGATGAGGCAGCCTGTAACCCAGCTGAATGGGGGAAAATGCATGTAGCTGACCCGAAGGATTTGGGATAAAGGTGGGCAAAGTCTGAACAACTAAATTCAGTTGCAAACTGGAGTAGGTTATTCAATACAATATAGATTGGGAGATTCGTGGATTCACACTAGATTGAAACATAATCCAAGATACAGATTGGAATCCTTTATTCTTTCATGGAAATTGGTAGGAATCCGAGAGGGTTGTCAGCTTTAAACATGTTGAATTAATTTACAATATTGCATAAGAAAGTGTCCCTTACAAATAATATGGAAAATTAAAAACTCTGTTCTCAATATGTTCTAGCATAGTTGAGAAAGTATTCATTAAGATGGCTACTCAAACAAATATTAGCTTAGGGATCGGACCATTTCCTGCTGTAAGAACGCAGGCTTGGCCCACTCTTTATCCCCTTACATGCCTGCTTCGTTGCTGGAAGTAGGCCTGAAAACTGGTCCAATTGCCGGAAAGAGTACTTCTAATGTTTGGCTGCAGGAAACTAATTCAGTTTTCCTTTCCCAAGCTTAGGGCACACATGGGATTTTCAGCTTAAAAGTGTGGAACTGCAGGTTCATAATCAAACAGTATAAATTAATCTACTTCCTGTTGAACTGTGAGATTATTTTACATGTACTGATACTTCTCATCGTAAAATCCGTTCCTTTTTGGAACATACCCAAACAAAAACCAAAATAAAGGTTGACAGTTAGGTGATAAAATTTCATCTAACACCAAACAAGAACGGCGTGGAAAATTTTTATTGGTTTTTGGAAGAGTTTCCCATGCCTAAGAAGGCTTGTTGGTCAACCAGATACGCCTTAAGATTGCTGAAGTGAGTGCATCAGGATATTACAGGCTCCCCTGCCTGCCCATGCACACACATACATATAGGCATGCACACATAGATATAGCGATGAACACTATTAAGTTTGATGTCAGATCATTATGCATTTAATTTTTTTGGGTATTGTTAGGAATTATGAGAGAGTAGAGGGGCCAGCCAAGTCTAGGACGCTTCACTGACGACGGGTTCCAAATCTACTGAAGCCGTATTGATTTTTGGATCTTCTCTATTTCACCGAAGCTATGATGACATAAACATCTTTTTGTTATGAGATATCATAGAACCAATTTCTTGTAGCATTTCTTCAATTGCAATCATTCTTAGTGATTCTTGATGAAGATGTGTTGGAATTTGCACCTAATAAATTGCACTAGTGATTCTTGATCTTAATTTAAATTTAAATTGACACTATTCATATTAATTTGGTAGCTGAGTATCAAAGTTCACTTCTTTTGATTTAATATTTTCTCACCTTACATGTTCATATGTGTGTCTTTTATGCTCCATATATGCATATAATCACAGATGCCTACATGTTTGTATGCACTAAAAGCAAAACGAAGACTTACAACAAAATTATCAAAACTAACGAAACTGATCGAAATCTTTGATAAAAGAAGGTTCCAAAACCGAGTTCTCGAACCTTGGTTGATATCAAAACTGGAGTCCGTAGTTTTTTTTTTTTTAAACTAACTCAAGTCCTTGGGTCTACAATTTAGTGATCCATAAAGCTAGTAATACAAGGATTCAATGTAAAGGCCACGTTTTCATTTACTGAACTGTAAGGCTTGTTGTGACCTTTCTTCAAACTACTGATTCATAGAGTTGGTAATACTAGGTGGTTTTCAATGTAAAGGTGGTATTTGGGTTATTGAAGCTGTATTGATTTTTGGATCTTCTCTATTTTACTGAAGCTGTGATGACATAAACATCTTTTTCTTATGAGATATCATAGAACCAAATTCTTGTAGCATTTCTTCAGTTGCAGTCATTCTTAGTGATTCTTGATGAAGATGTGATGGAATTGGCACCTAAGAAATTGCACTCATGATGCACTTATCTAGGTCCTAGCATGCATGGGCCAGTATTTTCTGGGTGTTATGCTTCAGCTCGACAATTGGGTTCTCACGTTTTCCCCTTTCATACTAAATGAGTTCCGACTATCTTTAATTATTCATGACTTGGTTGATGATGGAAATTTGTGTGATGAAATGCCCATGTCTATTTGATCAAAGATGTCCATGTCTATTTGATCAACATTACATCATAATGACCTCATGTCCTCCGTGAGTGATGATCAGCTTCCTGGGCTAGTGAAAGAAATTATCACCCGTTGTATAGGATTGGTGCACCCATGGAACATGGGTATTTTCTTTTATTTATTTTTTAATATTTTGGCAGTTGAGTTTCTTGTGCTAATGAATAATCCAAGATCGCAGTGCTTAAAAACATGTCTAGATAAAATTTAACGTGCTTATTCCATAGGAACAATTTTGCCAAAAGAAGTGATAGTACGATGGGAAAGCATATAAAGTTTTTTAGGTCGATTTGGACAAACTATTGTCTAGAAAGGCTACCCAAAAGTTCTCTAGGACCAACTCAGTTATGTGTGCCAGCTCCATAGTAGTAGAATTTCTGGTATTTTGTATTAGCTAATTGCTGGGGAAACTAATTAGCTTATTTTCTGGCCACATATAGTGTGACTTGGTCCTTGGATTAGGAATCATATCTTAACTTTCATCCATATATAGTCTGACTGGAACTTGGAATCACTTTGAGAAGATTTTAAGGACTCTAGAATATCACCATATATACATGGCTAGTACTCATAAAAATAAAAGAAAGGGGTTTTTGTTTTGGAATTTTTTGGCACAGTTTCGGCCAAAAAAAAAATCTCCAACGTCTTTTTTTCTAAGTTGTGGGTTTAAATCACAGTAGGGTGCCGAACTTTACTGAAAGGAAGATAGGCGCCTTAATGGTAGCCTATATGAAGATCCAACCTTCACTTTTGTAGCTGTTTTTCACGTGATTGAAGTGCCACTGATTTGGCAACTTTCAGAGTCTTCTTTGTTATAACTTGGGATGAAAGTCTATTTGACTGTCAGTGTTCCCACATGTTAGCCTATGTCAAGATCCAAACTCTGTTATTCATGTTGGGTTCTAAATGATTTTAGGTCTCCTGTGCATTTGGATGCGTGAAGATCCAACGTTTATTATTTGAGTTGGATTATTGGGAAAAAAAACATCTTCCTTTTGTGATGGACACTATAGTTGTTACCTTTTCATCCTTTCATTCCTTCGGTATTCTTTTTTTTTGTCCTTGTTCAAATTATTATTACTTCCTTCTTGACTTGAATAACAACAGCGCAAAGATTGAACAACTTTATTCCACCTTTTCTCCCCAAACTTTTTTTATTTCCTTTTAATTTCTTGCAATTCATATGTAATTTGAAAGCATATATAGAGAGAGACGATTTGACTCTTTTGGGAAGGATTTGGATTCATTAAAATTCAATGTAGGAAATTATATTGAATATCCACTCTGTTCAAGTTAATTTACATTATGGATAGTCCCTTAAAATAAAAGACCAACTGGTTTTAATTTTCTCTCTCTGCATGACGTAGGCACAAAATAGACAACGCAAATAGTGAATTTTTTATTTTAACACTTTAGAACATTTTAGACTTAACAAAAATTAGTCTATAAGGGTTTTAAAATGTTTGATCATGATCAAACATTTGGAGTCAACAATTTGTGTTTTCCAAATCGTAGATCCAAGTAACATGGTTTTTATGGTCTTTATTTTGTACTGCTTGATGCATGCTTGAGTAAAAGAACTTGCTTTTTTTTTTTAAGAGCACTTCAATTTTGATTTTTAATCCCTCAAATATTTTATTGGACTAGTTGAATTTTTGGGAGGAATTTGCCTCCAAATCCTTCCGAAACACACGCTCGCGCACGCGCGAAAACAGAACATGTCATAATTGGGGCTGGAGATACTTGTATGAATCATGTCCAGGTCTAAGTTTTTGCGGGTGCTAGTCTCCAATTATGTTGGCAACTCCGAAATCATCCACCATTCTACTTCCTGTCTTCAAGTAGAATTCATGTTTTATTCTGGTTACTGGATCAGGTGTTCCTAGAGACATCCAAATCCTTCCAAAACACACACACACACACACACACGGAACAAGTCATATTTGGGGCTGGAGAGACTTTATGAATCATGTCCAGGTCTAGACTTCTACTGGGTCTAGTCTCCAATCATGTTCGCAATCTATGGAATCATTCACCTTTCTACCTTCAATCTTCATGTAGAATTCACATTTTTTATGGTTGTTGGATCAGGTGCCCCTAGAGGTTCATCTCAATACATCTTGAATGCTGTTATTTGATTGTATCCAGATGGTTTACATTTTTTAAGATAAATGAAAATCTAAGTTTATCACCTCGTACCCCCCACCTTTTACCATTAATCTTTTTACTTTTCAACAGGCTCCTCCACATGTAGCCATCTCACACATATTGCAATCCACTTTAACCTTTGATTCTTTTGCTTTCTTATACGATTGGAACCTCTTCCTTTCAAAATCTGTATTTCAGCTGCCTGATGTCTGGCTGGTTTGAGAGCTCCATGTAGCTTCCAGGTGTGTTACTGTGTAGGATGTAACTATCTGGTTGGGAGAAGACATGCGCTGATCTGGGAGATGGCTTTTTATCTTTTGGTAGTATCAGCCCGAATGAATGCCTACAGGCTTTGAGGCCATGGGCTAGCAGCAGAATTTCTCCCTCCTACTACTTCCTTCATTTCCCTTCCTCCCTCCCTCCCTCGTATTTTCCAGAATGACGTATTATGCAATTCCATTGTTATTGTCATAGCTAAGAGCTGGGAGATGCATGTGGCATAGTTCAATGTGGTCCTAAATTAAGTTTTTCCTTTGTCATCAATATTAGGTTGATGCTTGCTTTTATGCAGAGATCACAACCACTTTCAAAAAAAAATTCCTGGTTATTTAGAGTCTAGTTGTCAATCTTTCTTCTCCAATGATTTGGAAGTGAATCTTCATACTGGTTGTCCACTGTGCAGATGTGGGAACAGGTACTTCTGAATGTGTGCAGCAAGTTGTAGGTGGTCTCTGATGACGAGCAGCTATGCAATAACTCAAGTAGATGATCTGGGAAAGTTTTAGACCAATAGTGTTGACGAATGGAGATGCACTAATGGAGGCTATACATGATTAGGAAGGATCTTAATCTTAGAACAGTGGGGCAGCAGCCAGCAGAGGGAAAGTGATGCAGGACGGAAGGGAAAACTATGGTTTTTGGTGGGATTGGGTAAGATAGAATTAGGGCCTGTGATAATTGGGAAGATAGCAGGGTTTCAGGGAATCACTCTCTCACTTCATGTATTACACAAAGATTTCAACAGAAACAAATTTAGAGTTTCAGAATTTTCAATAGCTCTACCATTAATTTAAAATAAAATTCTGTAAGTGTTTTTATAGATAAAGACCACATACGCTACTCATGTCTTTTTTCCTAATCATAAAGGAACTCATAAAAGAAATAATAAAAAGAAAAACTAATAAAAGAAAAAAAAAACTACTTCTATTCCTAATCAAAGGTTACTTTCACTCAAATCCAATATCAAGCTTTATGTCTCCTGCACGAATAGATCTTCTAATAGCTCGTTGAATCTCCAATGTGCCCATCAATTCTTCGCTAGTTGGAGAAAACTCGTCCTCGGATTTTAAAATGTGACATCAAGAAAAATCTTGAACGTAAAGATTGGACAGGATGTTGGACATGTGGCTTCGATAGCTATGAACACCATCAAATCCCCATTTCTTGTAAACATCCTAGTTAAAAGACTTGAAAAGATCATGCTCATATGTGATGTCAACATAAAAGGCTGAATTGATGGTGACTTGTTGGACAAAGAAGTAACCAACTATGACAATAATGGCATTGGATCAAGTGTTGCTTCAGATTCGAGCTCGGACTCTAAATTTAATTCTAGCACTAACTCTGATTTTTTCTCTAGAAGTATCGCTAGTCCTGACTCAAATCTAACTTCGGATTGGCTTCAAGTCTGATTTTGGCTCGGGCATAGCTGGCTTCGGACCTGACTTATACTCGAGCATAGCTGGCTCCGGATCCAACTTCGTCTCCCTCAATTTTACTCTAAATTGCGTGTCTTTCCTAAATTTATGCATGTTTTCCTGGCAAGCTCTGACCTCCATAATAACCCTTTCTCGGTAGCTATTCTTTTCTAAACTTATGTAGGTCTTTCCAGCAAGCTTTGATCTCTACAGTAGTCTGGTTCAGCAGCTTCCTATCCATTATGGCGTGGAGAACCAACTCTCATGAATCAATGCCACGGCTCGAATCGGATTCCAAATAACTGAAAATTGGCTGAAAAACTCATATATGATGCTAACGGGTCTGAATCCGCAAATGGGTCAGATTGTTGAAGTCGGGTCAGATCTGCAGTGGGAGAACTTGGACTTGACTGGGTTCACAGTTTTGACAAGATCTGGGTCTGTAACTGCATAATAGGTCAGATTGATCACAATTGGAGCAGTTGAATCAGATTGCTTGCTTGCGGGTCGGATCCAAACCAGTGACTCCGAGTTGAAGTTAATCTTGCGTTGAAATGTGTAACTGCAAATCCAATTGAAGTCTGTAACTGCAGATCGAGTTGAAGTCGATCTCGCGTCTTTTACTCTGAGTCATGCTTAGGTTGGTGTGATGGAAGACAAAACTTGTTGTATATAAGGTTGGCAGTCGGTGGTGAGTTTGGATCCTTGATGAGGAGGCTGCTGGATCGAGGGAGATGGAAGCAACGAGATTGAATCGGGATCTCTGGGCTGTCGGCGAAGTGGTGGTGGAGCGAGGGCTCACGACGAGGATAGAGGATAGGGTGGTGGAGCGAAGAGAACAGAGAGAGGGGAAGTCTGGGTTTGGGTTGTTGGAAAAAAGAAAGAAAGGAAGAAGATGTACATGTAGCGTGTGGGAATTTTTGGTGAATTTCAGGTTATTTTTTATGAATAGTAACTTTTGGATTTTTTTGAGATTTTTGGGGGAATTTTGAATTTTGCAAATTTCTTTTTTTTAATCAAAGAAAAACTACAGAAATTTGGAGGAGACTAAAGAAACCTAAATCTAGGGTTTTGGGTTTTTTTGGGGAAATTCAGGAATTTAATTCTGATACCAAATTTGACACAGGACGGAAGGAAAAATTAGAGTTTGTGGTGGGATTGGGGAAGATAAAATTAGGGTTTATGATAATTGTGGAAGATATTAGGGTTCAGTCCCTACACCTAGGAGATTCTCTCTCATTTTTATATATCACACATAAAGATTTCAAGAGAAACACAAATTTAGGGTTTCAGAAGTTTCAATAGCTCAATCATTCATTCAAATAAAATCATGCAAGTGTTTTATAGATAAAAGCCGCATGTACTACTCGTGGTCTTTTCGTAGTCATTAAAGAAATGATAAAGAACTAATAAAAGAAAAAGAAAACTACTATATTCCTAATCAAATCCAATCTTAGGTTTTTCGTCTCCTGCGCGAATAGATCTTCTAATAGCTCTCTAGATTTTCAATGTACCTATCACAAAGGTTGCTAACTTTGAATTAAGAAAACATAAAACTAGCAGAATCGTGGAGTGAGGCCGATACACAAAGTCTCACCATGTACGACCATTGGTTACTAGTGAGCTTAGTGCTTTATATTATTTTCGCATACCTAGAGTAAAGGTCCTGGTATTCAAGCCTCCTTTAAGCGTTTGTTTCCTCCTTCCCACATGAGCTGTCTTCCACATGAAAAAAGATGTCTGACGACACAGGCATATTTTCACATGGAAGACAACTTTTGTGGAGGTGGAAATAAATGGTTATCCAGGTTGTGAAAGTATGACCTTATTGTTGGCAATGATTTTACCCAAAAATTCAAGATGATAGGTGGCAGGCAATACTTTACAATGCACTTGGCTATAAATACTGGTAGGCGAAAGATGGGAAATAAACTAATGAAGTGTTACGCGATAATTCAAATATTAAGAGACAAGTGGATGCAGAGATACAGAGAGGTTTTTCTTCTTCTTCTTCTTCTTCTTCTTTTTTTTTTTTTTTTGTGGTGGGGTTTTTGTGTGCGTGTTGGGTGCGTTTTGGGGGGGGGGGGGTGGGGTTTGCTGGGCTCACTGGTGAGAAATTTGTACATGAACAAGGCCATAAAGAAAATGACATTTCTAAAAGCCATCGTCACAAAGATGATGTGAGTTGAGGTTGCATTTGGCCAGCTTGGGAGGCAATGGAAAGCGGGCTAGATTCTGTAAACAGGAGATATTTGACTCAAACAAGAGGTCAATGCTGGATGCAGAATTCAATAAAGAACATAGAACTCAAATGAGGCATATGTATTGCAACAATGAAGCTGGAGGAAGAAAAGTCCGGAGAAGTCCAGGCAGCAAAATGTACCCTATAAGCTAGCCAGAATATTGAACTCTTTAAAACTATACAAGGCAATTTAAAGAGAAATTGTTGATCACTAATTGTATATCTATAATGCAAGGTTAAAATGTAGAATGTAAGGTAAGAAACTGATACTTGAAATCTAAATGTAATCTGAAACTGAACAAAGATTCTAATACAAAATTAGAGGCAGGAAAAAAATTCTCAGGAAACCAAAGTATTGGAACAAAGATTTTCAAACAAATAAGAGGTGGGAAAATAAAACACTCAGGAGCCTAAGTATTGAAACAATTGATTAGTCGATAAGAAAAGGATGTAGTTGGTTTGAGGTTTTAATGATATCTAACAAGTCTAATTAGTCAATTGGATACAAAAAGGCAACAAAGAGACAAGTGATTGAGAAAATAAACAAGAGACTATACTGCCCATAAGTTCAGACTGGGGTTTGTGGTGGGTGCGCTGGTGCACCAGTGGTTGTGGGGGTGGGGAGGAATGTACACAGAAGACCTCCAGAAATGTTTAAGTTGTCAATCTTCAGAAAACTAGGCCTCACTTCTAGATGGCCAGAGTCATAATGGTCAGCCTGGTAGATCGCACAGTGAGATCCATCAAGACATTAGATTTTGGGGGGTCTTTATGACTGATGTGAGCCTTTTAGTGGCTTGTACAATATGAGCAGCCACACCGGCAATTAGCAAGGCTTGTCGCCTGCCATCTTCTGGCTTATATGGCCACGCTTATACGTGCAGTTGTATGCTCCTGATCTTGTTTTTCACGTAGCATACAACTAAGTGGGTCAATGCTCTTGTGCATGTTTCAATATTATTATAAAAAAAAAAAATTCATGATTTTGATCTTGTCAAAACTTCAAATTCATATAACAGTGGTTCGTTGCAAAAAGTAGTTTCGAGCAGAAAAGATAAGTAACAAAATATGAAAAATCTAATTCAGGAGGGGAGATTTCTAGTTTGAATGGTTCTGGGGTCTCAGGATAAATGTCTTCTTTTTTCCTTTTTCTCAATAATGGAAAACCACAAATCACAGAACTTCTTACAATTTTTAAATTGTTTTTTATGTTGTTGGGACTTGCTATTTTGATACATGTTCTTTCTATCTTAACTTCTTACACATTTTTAAACTATCTTATGATCCTTGTTCTTTGGTATTCCCAGGAGCTACTACAGGTGCACTCACAATGGATGCCCTGTTCGGAAACATGTTGAGAGAGCTTCAGGTGATGCCAAGGCCATCCTAATAACCTATGAGGGAAAGCACAACCACGACCAGCCTGCCGGCAGAAGCGGCAGTGATCAGCCAGCGACAGCTCTTCTTATTGCAGCTGCTGCCGCCTCTTCAGTAACCAAGGATGAGCAGCCACATACTTCTGATTCTCTAGTTGATAAAAAAAACCCAACCCCAACGGATAGAGAGTTAGCTGGTGACAAGGCAATGGAACTTGGAGGCGATAAAGCTCTGGAATCCGCACAAACACTTCTGAGCATTGGGTTCAACTCATCGTCTGGAGAGGAAGCCACTGGAACCAATTCCGAGGGGATAAATCGCCCTCTCTTTAGTGAAAACTGTGCTACGGTTCCTGTCCAAAACTCTTGATTCAACTGGTTTGATTAAATTTAGGGTTAATCTTTCAGTTTCCTGAGCAGCGTTGTCAGCTGCTGTTGTATCTGCTCATGTATAGTGTTTGGCCTGAGCTCTGTTAGTAGCACCCCCTCATACAAAATTACAGAATATTTCATCTTTGTATTATCAAAAGTTAAAGAGAGATGGAGAACGATTCCAGGTAATGAAAAGTCCGATATTGCTGCTAGATTAGAACATACCAAAGGATCAAGGCCCTGAATAATGGTGATGTTCATGTTGAAGGGTATGATTTACTTGCACCGCTGTATTCAACTATTGGATCTCCATAACAAACATAGAGAATGTTGGGTGTTTGCTGCAATTTTTCTTATTTGGTTTGAACCCTAGTTTCTTCTTGATTGTTTCTATGGTTTATTGAGAATTTCATTATTCTTTCATTGGCAAAATAGATCTTGTCACAGGGGAAAAGTACGTAGGGGAAATCCTGGAAGGTCCCCAGAGAATGTCTTTTTTGTTACACCTGCTTGATTTTGGTCTTTACTCATGTCAAAAATAAATGAATGGTCCCTAATTCTGAAAATTCTCTCAGACCGTTGGTTTTTGTACCAATCACAAGCAAGTGCTCTGCCAACTGCACGTTGTTTATAGTTTTTAAAGCCAAGGGTTTCGTTCATCACCGTAGAAGACTCCAAAGATGGAAATAAAATTTGTTAGGTTGAAGGCCAGAATGCAAAGCTTTGAAATTTCTGTGCCATTAGTTGTCTACATCCATTACAAGCAGACACTGAATTTAGAGAGTAGCAGTTATGTTTCATTGCCCGAGATAACGATAATCAATCAGAGACAGAGATGCTCTCTCTCTCTCTGTCAGAGAGAGGGAAGCAGCATTGGATCGAGAATTTTTATACACAAAAGAGAATCAACTCCTCACCCATCATCACAACCACTTGTTCTTCGTACAAATGTTGTACAGATGATATTCACCTAAAAACCCCACACTACACAATATCTCCTAATGCTATGAAGGAGAGAGTATGGCCAGCACCTCCACGGCTCTCGCAATCTCCAGATCAATAATGCTCAACTCCTCACCGCCCACATCTGTAGCTCCCTTCTCTTCCTGGGCCTCGTTGATCCGATCGGTTTCGGTCGTGCTTTTTGCTGCCAATTCTGCTGCGGCGGCGCCAGAAGCACACTCCTCGAAGCGGTAGCAGCTGATGAGGTGGTCGTTGGTCAGACCGGCTGCCTGCATGAAGGAATAGATGACAGTGGGTCCCACGCTCCGAAAGCCCCTTCGCATCAAATCTTTGCTGATCACATCGGCTTTCGGGGTTTTCACTGGGACCTGGCGGGAGTAGCAGAATCTGCTGATGATTGGCTTTTGGTTCACAAAAGTCCAGCAGTATCTATCAAATGACCCAAATTCTTCTATGATCTACATCAACATTATTATTGATGAAAACAATGTCGTCAGGAAGCACTAAACGAATAATATATAATCAAAAAGGGAAGTTTTCCAAACAAATCATGTGTTTAAACAAATTTGCCTCTTTAAAACAAAAAATAAAAACATTTTGAGCTACCCAGCAGAAAGTGGAGGAAAATCCGTGTCAGGTTGCAATATATGACGGAGAAATACATTGATTCAGGAACTCAACTGACATAAACTTACAAGCATGACAGAGTTGTTGAAAGTGAAATAAAACCTGAATATTAATTATATGGTCACTGAGCATACAATGAATAGCTAGCAAAATAATATGTCAAATACAGACAATAGAAAAAATTCAAGGGAACTATATATTTTTTGAATCATGAGCAGATTATTTTAAGGTTAAAGTATTGTTTAGATAACCTTCAAAGTATTTAAACTTTAAAGGCTATAGAAATTTTAGTAACATAATAGTGAAACATCCTTTAAGCACTCGCTTTTCCATTAACTGGGATATATGCACCTGCAGTGAATCTGTGGGTGCTTTGCAGCATTCATTTTTTTTTTTTTTTGGAGCAACATAGTGTTCAATTTGCCTAGAATAAATATTCAACAAGAATTGCACAATACTTTATTGACAATTCAACCAGAAATATTCGATCAAACTGATATCATGCATTTGTACTGCGATAAGTATAGTAGTAACCTTTTTAAATTTAAAAGCATCAAACCAGAGCACCCACATCAAGAAAACAAACACAAGGAAAGAAACACTTGGTGACGTAAAAGAAAAGAAAAGAGTAAAAGGAACATACTTTGAGTGTCTGCCGTGCATTTTCAATGATGGTGCGCAGCTTTGGCTCTGATAATAAGGAGCTAGCGGTGCTCCCAGGTGCCACAATCTTCTTTTCACTCAATTTAGAGACCAGCACAGGGTCAAAATCCACGAATACTTCCCTGTAGAAAATGATACATGAGAGAAAGATCATGTATCAATAGTTTCAATTCAACAGGTAAGTTGAGCACCTAAATATGTGCCTTTTACTGAGTATTGCTGGCCAAGTGAGCTCCGCCAATGCCCCTGAGAGTACAAGTAGTTCAAACAGTTTCCTGCAAGATGTTCATAATATCAGACACCCTATAGCGCTGTTAGTTTTTTGCATTTTATAATAACTCCCAGAAAGAATGAGAACATTGCTGATTTCTTACTTGTCATCATGGGCCGGAACTGCCCATTCTTCATCATGAAATCTAGCATAGCATGGATCTGTTGGAGCACATGAACAAAGCATGAGAGAAGTGAACGGAATAGGTTAAGGGATATGGCTCCAAGTTAAAAACTACAAAGCAAACAGCAATCACTAATCATACATAGTTTAACAGACCGAACAGGGGATGAAAATGTCAAGCAATCTCAAAATCTAAGCATAAAGGTTGTACACACAACAGCTAATTATCATGTAAGCTTCACCTCTCATTGTCCTTGGCTAAGCACGCACTGAATGAGAAAACTCCACATTAAGGTAACATAATAAGTATATGGTATGACAGAGTGCAAACAGCACATCCACCATATCCTATGTTTTGGCCACACTGACGCATATCACCCTAGAAGACACTACATGAATGCTACAAGTTAATGTTTCACCAACTATTAAAGCCTTTCTTAAGATTGGACATTTCAGTAGGGTAAAGCGATGGCAAAGGAAGGTCGCATGAATCCTCTCCCTTAATGCTCAAGAAACTCAGAGTCAAGTTTTTCTTAGGATGTCTGATTCCTAGTAGATGATTTACAGGATTTTTGGAAAATCTCAAACTACAGAAATTTTTTTCTCTTGTTTCTTAATTCAAATTGTAAATATCCATCAAAATTCTTGGAGAAACCACAGATCTAATCAAGTAAAATATGATGAGTTTTGTGTAAGAAATCAGCACTACTCAAAATAAAAGCAGACTTCTTTAATCTTCTGAGTCCATAAGCTATCTTTCCTAATTATTTTATTGCCTTGAGGAACTCTTTAATCTGTATAGGTAATTCGGGTTCACAATCAGTCATTGATCTTGATCATATTCATACATTAACTTCAGCATAAACCAAACAGTCTAGGATGCAGATTTAATTGCATATGCAATGCCTAAATATGCAATCCTTCAACTTGAAAAATCAAGATAATATCCTTTATATATTTATTTTTATCAAGCTTTGTCATGTGACAGTTTTTTACTAGTTATTTATGAAATCAACAATGATGACGACGACCCCTTCATCCCAAATCGTCAACTGTATCAATTACACTCTGCATTGTAGATCAACTGAACTCCCTCCACTCTCCTAACTGACACACACTGGTCTCCATTTCACATGCCAAACCATCTCAACTCATAAATTATTTATTGAGAACATGGCCACATATATCCTCAAAGATTCTACCAAAGGTTTTGGCCCTTAAGAATTACACACTAATGGGTTTGCATCTACTATGCTATGAAGAGAAAACAATTCCTATGGGTCATGTTTGGAAATGTCCTAAACTTATCCAAGCATAAATACATTCTTTGGAGTTGTGGGGAGTCATTCAGTGGATTATTCCAAACTTTTTATGGAATAAATATCCAAACCTAACAAGGACAAAGGAATAACTGAATATAGGTGTCCTAATTGCACTGAAAGACAAGTTTGATCTAAAGATATAGATTAATTTTATTATTTGGCACAACTTTTTGTGGAATAAGTTTATATACAAACCGAACAAGGACAAAGGAATAACTGAATATAAGTGACCCGATGGCATTGAAGGACAAGTATGATAAAGGGGCTCAAAGATGCAAAATTAGTTTTAATTGGGACCCCAGAATTGGGACTGCAAAGTGAGGAACAACACAGTCCATAGATTACAAACCCCTCTGCTCTTGCGCAGCAAGAGGTGCCAAGATGCCTTCTATAAATCTTTAGGTGAATAAACACATTTTGAGGTGAATAGGAACATTTTTAAGGTGAATAAAGGTCTGGACATTTGCAAATTTAGTAGGGGATCCTCTTTGCCGTAACAAAAATGACTACATTTAGTAAGGGACTCGAGTGAAACACATCTTTGAGGCAAATAAAGGTCTGCACATTTGCAACGTTATCAGAAAACCCTCCATCCATAGCAGAAATGACTAGATTTTTTTAAGTGAAATGACTACATTTAGTAAGGGATTTAAGTTAAAACACATCTTTGAGGTGAATAACAATCTGCACATATGCAAATTTAGAAGGGAATCCTCCACACCGTAGCAGAAAGGACTACATTTTTAGGTGAAATGACTACATTTAGTAGGGGGCTCAAGTAAAACAGATCTTTGAGGTGAATAAAGGTCTACACATTTGCAAATTTTGGACAAAAATGGACAGATGTGTCAAACCCAGCCATATTGGACACGTCTATTTTAGTCAGGGAGCCTCCATATCATAGCAGAAATAACGACCAATGAAAGAAATAAAATCAAAGGTTCAATCTGGCAACGCTATACGTCAATTTGATGTTTCTAAATGACGCCTAAAATGAATTATCACAGGACATCTAATTTTATCTTCGTGGATGGTGCAAAAATATTAGCCTTTACAAGTAACCATATAATGCCCCTCGCAACTCGCAATTATGATTTTGCTCAAACAATGTAGTGGCATTTCCAAACAGCACCTAAAACGATCAATCACATAGCATATAATTTTATCCTTAGGAGACAGTAGTACGATTAGTCTTCACAAGTAAACATAGAATGCTCCAGCAGCAACAATGACCTGGTATGCTAACTAGATAATCTAATCATAGCCATATTACTGTCAAAAAAGGAAAAGAGAACGAGAAGCACACCAGTGTTTGGGGTCACCCAGGTGCACCTCCTCTTTCCATCCCTCGGCTCCGGCGAATTCATCACTTCACCATTTGGAATTATTTTTGTCACTATTTTCTCGGGCCTCGGAATGCTCTGCCTCCTCCTACCACTAAACCCAACTCTCCCAATTCTCCCAGTCGACGATCGGCTAACAAACGAATCAGTGGACTCATCCGAAGAACACGAAGCATTCAACGATAGATTCGAGTTCAGCAACCACTCATGCCTACTCAAAACTGAAGCGCCACTATAATTTCCATTCACACTCTTCAGATCTGCACCCAAGTTCGAGCCCTTCTTCCTTTCCTCATCCACTGTGTCCGCTGTCCTCAAACTCTTCGAAAGTGTCAGCTTTCTCGCACCTGTCGGTGACCTTGCCTTGTTGCCAGCCGGCACGAGGACCGGCCTCGCCTCCGATTCGGCCACATTCATGATTCATCGACCGGACCTTTGGGGGCCCGACATTGGGAGGAAAAAAAAAAGAGCAAAGAAACCGACAAAAATGCGTCCTTTATGCTCAGATCTCCGCTCACCTGCTCCAAACTTTTGATCGATTTCGATAATTTAAGTAGGTGCGAGGTCCAATCGGACGGTCACAGCCCGATCCCGTCGCCATCACGAGGATCTTCCAAAAGAAAAAGCTTTAGATTTTGTCGCCTTAATGCCCCCAATTTAAAAAGAACTACGGTTGGATCACCTCGAAACCCTAGGAAACCGACGGCCTAACTGAAACGAGGGTTTCCTCGGGTCAGCTCGAGATTCCAGCAGAAAGAACGGAATCATCACTGCGGCATTAACGGAATCAGGGATCAAAACCCTAGAATATAGCAAGTGGCGCTCGGATCGAAGGCGTGAAACGTAGCTAAATGGGGAGGGGGGGCGAAAGAGAGAGAGAGAGAGAGAGAGAGAGAGAGGAAACTTTGCGAGTTGAATGGCGATTGAGAGATTTTCGTGCTGAAGAGTGTTTGTTCGCGAGAGGGAGGGAGGGATCGGGTGGGTCCTTACTACTTATATTGGCAACCGGCTGTATCCGGTTGAACTCACCGGACCAGTTCAGCCACGGACTACAGTTCGACAGAAAAGGGTATTTACTCCTATTTTCAGTTTGTTGCCCTTTATTGAAGCACGCAGATGCACGATTGGATAAAGTCACCCATAGAATTGATTAAGAACACCCCAAAAAATATGACTCATCTATTATTTAATTGAACAAATTTATTCTCCTGAAAAAGTTTTCAAATACCTCTCTTTCTTCATCCTTCCTTCTTCTCCTCCTCCGTCTCCGTCTTGTTCCACGATCAAGTTCGTCAACCTCGCCCTCGTTCCCTCTCGTCGCCCCCAACCGAACCCGGCCCTCCCCGCCGACACCCAAACCTCCCCCCTGCTCGCCTCCCCGTCGACCCCGCCCTCCTCACCCCTCCCCGCTCGCCTCCCGTCGACTATTTGGTCGGACGAGGCGGGCAGGGAAGGGAAGAGGTGGGGGTGGCAGTCGGGGGTCAGCATGGAGGGGAAGTCGCAGGCGACAGAGGGGTGTGAGGGCAAGGACAGTGGGGGGGAGGGGCGATGGATGATTGCGATGGAGGGGAAAGGGGGGGGGGGGAGGCGGGAAGGAGGTAGAAAGAGGGGAGGTGTAATTTGGTTAATTTTGAAAATATTGATGGGTGTTTTAATTAATTGGGTGGGTGCCTTGATCTGTTGAATGCCTTAATCAATCTGTACAGTACGTTTATCCGCACTCGAGATGTACGTAAGTAGAAAGCACGCGAGATGCACCTGATAAGCGACGAGATTGAGATGAGTAACCAAAAGAGACAGTGTTTATTGCAAGTTAAAAGATGTTAGTTGTGAGAAGTACCTTTTTATTTCTATTTTATTCTCTTAAGAGAGTTCTTTCTTTCTTCGTGAGAATTCCATTAAAGGGGCTATTTGGATTCAAGGAAGTGGACGGTAGTGAGAAAGTAGGAAGTAGGTTTTTTCTTTTTTGAAAAATGAGAATTTTTGTGTGTATCTTTTACGGTATTTGGTTGGTAGTTGAAAAATAGAAATAGAAAAGTATATTATATTTTCTATTATTTGATTAGTAATGTGAAAGTGAAAAGGTTGAACACAAAGTTGATCTTAAAACAATATTAAAATAAAAATTAATTATGAAAAAAATTGTACTGTAACTAGAATGCGAATGGGGTTTATATGACCACAAAATTAACTGTATTGAGTTACAACTTATTATAAATGAGAATTATATGATCATAAAAATAAGTGTATCACCTTAGGAGTGAGAAAAAAGTTGTGTGAAAGGGAAAAGAGAAAAGAAAAAGAGATTTTTTTCATTTTTTTTTTTCGGTGTTTGGATGGACAACGAAAGTGAGAAATGACACTTTCCAAAATAGGGGCCCATATAAAATGGAAATGGGGTGGGATGGAAGAAGCACTTGTTTCTTCATACGTTCAATAAATTTATGTTAACCTAATATTACTCTTTCGTAAGCTTTGCGCTATTAGGGTACGATTGTTAGGCATATAAATGAACATTCCATGAGTTTGAATTGACATATTTTATCACTTCTATTTTACTATTCTTCCCTTGAAATAGAAACATTTTTTTCTTAAGATTATAGAGATAATAAGCAATTTAATCTCTGGTCATCATGCTTTAACTAACGGATTGAGACCTGACACAATAATAAAAGAGTTGGAATAGTTTGTAAGAAATTTCTTTTCAAGCCTTGTAACTAGCTAGCATAGGAAATCTAATACTTCTCTTATCAAATCTAATATGCTTCAATTTTTATAAAAAGAACTTACGATGCGGTATATTAAAGAGCTAGTTTTTTGTACTCTAATCCTACATCCACAACCCTTCAATTCAAGATGACGCTAGATTTGAAATCCTAATCACGTTTGTGCAGACAGATAGCTGACAAATGCCCCCACCTAATAAACTAATGACAAATACCTCTGTGACTAGGGATTTGGTTTATACGTGTGAGCTACACACATACAATAAGAGAGCCAATCCTGTGTTAATACGTGGATTGAAATTCTTATAATCTCTTATAATTTGTATGTGAGGCCCACACACATAATATATTATAAGAGGATTAATATATGTATTTGATCCTCTTAATGTATCTGTGTGGCTCACACACATGAACCGAACCCCTGTGACCAGCACACTACTTATGATGCTTGCTTTATACAAATATAATACTGCAGATATTATCAGCACACATTGATCTGCTATAGCCCACATATGAAATAGGGAAGAAGTTGGGGACTGTCTTAGACTGTCTTAGATCCAGGGCAAGGAAACTTGCTGTGCAGATTTCATATAGAAGTTCTCACTCATTTTTTTTATTCTTATCCATTTATTGTCAGTCAAATTCATGGAAGATCCTGGATAAAGGAAAAAGTTTCTAGAATTTCACCAAGTAATTTCTCTGAGATAATATTATTAGTCCTGTTAGGCCAGTCATATCGTTGTCTATCCCTAGCTCCCTTCTCGCCCTTGACTCTTCAGAATTGAAAATGATCATCATCACATGACATAAAACATAACATCCTTCAGTCTTCAAGACTGGTAATGGTCAGGACTGAAAGTTCTGTTTCAGTATTTCAAATAGGATGTTATATAGTCTTCGAGATTGGTAATGATGATCATCATATAGACATAACAGAGATTTATACAACGGAATCATGTTCAATAATTTCTAATTCTTCTTAATTTCCTGAATGTTTTATTCGTCGAGCTGTCCCATTTATGGTATCGCAAGTTGCATGGGTTTGGTAGTATGTGTGATTAAAATATGATGAAATTAGTGGTTTCTTTTGAGAATAATCATCACCCATCGACATAGCTTAACTAAAAGTCATTCCAGGGTTGTCCTTTTCTCTATGTTAACTACAAATTGTTTCTTTCTGTTAACATATATTTATTTCTCTAGTCACGCTAGCTGGTAGAAGTAGCCGTATTCTCTAAGAGTTTTAAGTGATGATGCCATATAATTTTCCATCTAAATGCCATATATCTCGACATGTGTAGTATAAATACATAGCTAGGAACAAGTATAAAATATAAAAAGAAGACAAACATCTCTAGTTCATAACTGATCTATAGTAGATGGAGTTTAATAGTTTTTACATTTCTGCAGTTTCACATTCTCTTAATGTATATTGCTTCTAGTTCTTGGAAGACTATTGCACAAATATGTGTTATGAGTTCCTTATAACTTTTTCATAAATATCGTGAGGTTAGTTTTTTGAAAATGCTTTCCAGTAGTAACCATTTGGATCTGATCAGTATATGCATTTGTAATAGTTATTTAGTTTTGTTTCATGCACATGTACTCCATTTGGACTTGTAATATATATATGCAGCAGATAGAAAAAATGACATAATTTACAAGTTAGAGACTTAGCATGCTCCTTTGAGCGTGTCGCCGGCCTAAGTCACGTGCATATCTCGCTTTAGTGGGAAGCGGGGCGTGACAACTTCCACCTATAGTCTTCTTAAAGCATATTGCTCATATGGGGTGGCTAGTCATAATGATATCCTGGTTCAGTGAGAGTGGATAATTTTATGTAACAGACATTATTTCTATGTGTACTTTATATATATTTCTTGATTTTGATAAATAAAGTTATAACTGTTTTTTCTAAAGTCTACTTTTGCGTATTTGAGCCTCTTGAATTAGTAGTTAGACTCGTTGGAGTCATAAGGCTAGAGTCGTTGGAGTCAAAGTGAAAATCAGTTGAAATTGTATCTTATTTGATCAGAGGACATTTCCATGTCGCACATCCAATCTATGTCATTAAGAGTCTGAAACTTGTGGTATGGAAGGTCCTGTCTTAATTATACAGAAGGTAACGATCGTCATGTTCGGTGGCAGGACACTTAATGGACCAGATTGTTTTGAAACGTGATTTATTGATGGTTAAAGTTTAAGTAGCATAAAGTTATGCTCAATATCCTTCCAATATGACTTGTTTGGCCCAAGTGAGAGATTGTTAGACTTATTGGATATATTCTAAATTAATTTGGGCCTACAAAAGTCTAATTGGATTTATATACCCGTCTCTATAAGCCTATTTAGTTGGACCCAATAAAGAATTGATCAAGCCTAATGGTTTGAATTTAGAAAAACAAAAGTCCTAGTTTTGCTCTTCTTGTCTACAGCTCAAACTTGGATATTGTCTTTAAAAAACAAAAGCTCACTTTTTGAGCATTAGATAGATTATTTTTTATGAATGTTTGCCGGTGCATGTTGCGCTCACACAGTTCATCTTCTTTTATGAATGATCCATTGTAGACAGTTCTCCGGTGCACATTCACAATCAACACAGTTCGTCTTTTAACTTCCAGCAGCAAATCGTTTGAGATCATGTCCTGTGTGTTTTCATATCCTTTTTAAGTCCAAGTTAGGCATGTAAACAACCCATAAAGTAAACCCATTCGAATCAAATCTTGGTTTTCATTTCGTGCATTTGTTTCCCATGTTAGAAGCCAACAATGAATGTGAAGGTGTGAAACTAACACTGAAATGAAATCCTTATCTTCTACAGTTTGTTGATGAAAAGGTTCAATGGCTACATACATATCGACGTGGCTGGGCGAGTCTAGAATGAGAAGGAGAAGAGTGCAACAGGATTCGGGGTTTCAACATTGGTAGAATGAGCCTTGAAGAACTCTGCCTGGCTCTCTGGCTGATCTGTGCTTCTTAATTATTTGACATGATCAATCTTCTTCCAATGGTTGTTCGCTGTAAACAATGTGAAAAAACGAGTTGCACGCGGTTGAGATCCATGCGAATTCCAAATCCGAAGCTGTGGATTATCATAGGTTTTTCGTGTGAGATTGGATATGGAAATTTTCTGGAGAAAAATTAATCTTTCAAAAGCTGTTTGGTTGCAAGGAAGTGGGCGGAAGTAAGGAGACAGAGAAGTATAATTACTCATTTTCCTGTGTATCCAAACACCGGAAAGGAAAATATGAAAACCCTTTTTCCTTTTCTCTTTTCTCTTTTACACAATCATTTCCTCACTTCCAGAGTGCTAAAATTAATTTTGTGGTCATTTAAATCTTATTTGTAATAAGTTGCGGTACAAAATAGTTAATTTTTTGATCATGTAAAGCTCACTAGCATTCTAATTATAGTCCATTTTTTATTTTTCTTAATTAATTTTTATTTTAATACTATTTTATGTTCAACTTTGTGGTCAACTTTTCCACTTCCACTTTCACATTACCATCCAAATATCGGAAAAGACAAAACTTTTTTCAAATCACACTTCTCAACAACATTCAAACACTGAAAAACTTATTAACCAATTCTCAAGTTTTAAAGAAAATTATTACCACTTCCTCACTTTCACCCCTAATCAAACAGGCCCAAAAAGTAAAGAATTTTCGATGCAATGTTCAATTCTTGGCATTTGCAGCTGATGATGGTCTGCTCTATTTTACCGGTCAGCTATTTTTAACTGTTGAGTGCTTGTTATGAACCATATTTACATATTTACGCCATGTAATTTGATAATATGAATGGAATTGCTGCCTGAGGCTGAAGGCAATTTATTAGATTATTAAGGATTCAAAGTAAAATTTGATGCTGGGCCAGGGTCTCACTGCTCACACGTGAAATGGCCCCAGACCTTTGACTGCGTGCTTCGTTGGAATCCCAAAAATAAAACAATTTGGGAAAATTATCTTCCAGCCCCTGAGATAAGAATGTCCGTGAAAAACCCTCTGTAGTTTAAAATCAGGTAATTCAAGTTTCTTGACTAAGTTTTTAAGTGAAAAGGTCATTGTTCCGATCAAAAAATTTCGTATTGTCCATAATGCCCTTAATTAGATGTCATGTCTAAGTTGATTTGAGCGGTACATGTGACGAGCATTTAATACTTGTCACGTGTTAGTCGTGTGGGCAGACTTGGAGGCTTTTTCCCCTACTCTTTTCTAAATTCTGTCCACCTCAAGGTGAATAATTTTTTTTGTATTGATAATTTTTTCAGAAATATTTTTTTTTTTGCATATATGTTATATTTTTGGTCATCCTTCTCAAAATTTTTCTGTTCACCCTCAATGATGCTAAATGTGCATTAAAAAAAATTCCTAGAGATTTGCCATTACCAATTTATTCATAATTAGCAAATTATTCATAACATATAAATATTTATTTATCTATTTATAACTTATAAATTATGTACACCTTTAATATTTGACTACGTTCTCCAAACTTCTGTCTACCTTCTCGCATATTCTGTCCATTTTTTCCCCAAAATTATATCTACTTTATTTAATATTATGCCCTCCTATTCTAATTTTTTTTAATATTATATTCACTTTCCTTAATGTTATATCTCCAAAATTATGTCCACTTTCTTTAATATAACTTTTTTAATATTCTGTTCACGTTTTCAAAATATTATATCCATCTACTCTAATATTTTGGCTACATTGTGAATGATTTTCTCCACCTTCTCAATAATTTGTTAAGAATGGAGACAATCTTGAGCGGCCCCGGTGTGGCGCTCCGATCCCGCGGGTACGGAGACGCCACTGCGACGTATATAAGCAGGTCAGAAATACCCTCACTTATATACGCTAAGCATCAGTACAGGCAAGAATCAGAGCGCGGAAGCACAGTGATAATATACATTCCAACAGAAATAGCACAAGTACATGGTTATCACAGAGAGTGATACAATATTACAGGAATATTACATCACCAGAAAATACAAGAGTACATTATATAAAGAGGTACAAGAGCTGAGAGATGCTCACGAGCAGTAAGAAAGGTCTCGAGAACCAAACAGGAGAAGAACTGGGAGGAAGAGCTACGACGATGTCCAAGCTTCGGTTGCTTTGACCACCACGGGAGAATCCGCTGCGCGCTCTGATCAGTTACAGCTAAGTCACCATGGTCCGGGCTCTAGAATCTAGACATGAGAATCTAGGGTTGTCATATGTAACCCTGCGAGTACATATAGTAAAGCCAAGTGGCGTGCATAACATGTACATGTGTACACGAAATGTGTATCGTGAATATAAGCACATATGAACATGAAATGAGACAGTGAGTAAAGTAACTATAGGAAAATCAGTTATACAAGCTCACATTACCGATCCGTGAGATTAGTATGTCGAAGGAATAATCCAAATAAGGAAACCCTCATATATACACCTTATATCTCTTATCACTGTAATCTGAGTTTATATAATCTGAATTTGCCTTCACAATAACATAGTAATGAAATAGTATGGAAGCATTCAAGTAATCCAAGAAGATAGCACATGTATAAGTGATGAGCAGTATAAATCAAGAGTATAGCTAGTCAGTTATCAGAAGCATGTTATTATTAAGTTATTAAGACTCATCTGATTTGTACGCGTCGATATGTGTCCCATCCCACATACCTCAGCATACAGACCAGAGAGTAAGTTATTGGAAACTGATGGAGATCGACGAACCATGCTTAGAACGGGTCCCGTACATGCCTGGGACAACAGTCAAGGAGTATCCGGTGCTGAGTCGGAACGTACCGCTAGGTACCGAGACTTATTGTACGCCCGACTAGGAATAAGATGCCATCGCACTCACAAGAATAGGCCCAGTGGCTTATGGCACAACTGGTAGGCAGGGGAGTAGGGGTGTCAGTGCACCCCACGGAAGCGCCTGGTGGCCTCCAGGTCGAATCCAAGTATATGGTCGCGCGACACTATAAGACCATCATAAACATTGAGAATATATCGGTACTCATCAGTTTCCCCCGTCCCAGTGTAAGTTGTCTAATTATTAGAGTTTGTCCAGTGATAATGTCCACAAGGTGTTCATAGTAATCCTATATTCATGGTTATCCTATTACGGGGATCATCAGGAGTATGCTATCAGGCGTAATATCAGGGGCCTCCCTATTTCAGGGGTTCAAGTATACAGAAGTTCAGGAGTACAGGTGTTCAGGAGTACCAAATGCCTAGTAATAATATAACAATCATGCCAAGTCCCCGTAAAAGTGATAGTCATTAATACGCCATATAATATAGGTATCAGGGATGGTAGTTGTTGGCCCAAAGGCCCATCACTCTAGTTTTGACGATGATCAACTCATGTAGTTATAGTACTAATGATCTTGTATTTATTTAGTTTCAGATTTATGATCAAGATCTTAGTAGGTGTATAGCTTCAACAAAGGATTTAAAGTCTAGTTTTGGAGCTAGCACGGTTTGATTCAAGAGCTTGTGCATCAAGACCACATCAAGTACTCAAGAGGAGTCTAGCTTTTGGATCGTGTTTGAACCAAGTTAAGAAGATGAGAAGACTTCAAGTGAAGACTTCAAGAAGATGAAGACTTATGTCTAGGTTTGTTTTATAAGATTTTGTTTTTAGTTAAAATGTAAAGGATAGAATAGTTGGTGGATTGCTCAAGTACATATACACACACTCTTGATAGTTTTGTTTTTTACAAAAGATTTTCTATTTTAGAAAATACATGTTTGGTTTTTGGTATTCTAGTTTACATGTTTATCCAAAACCATATTTAGTGCTTAATGTCAAAAACATAGATATTTCACCATGTTTCTGTAGTGGATCATATCCATACACTCTATGCTTTAAATGAATTTAAATATCTTGTTTTTGTATTTGGAGAAGTTTGGAAAAATCAAGTTTTGGAAATACTGTTTTTCATTTGAGCCAATTTGTCCATATTACAAAAATAGTCCAAATCATTTGTAACATACCTTGATTTTGTGCAAGCATGTTTGTTTATCAAAGTATATTGGTAAAACTATTTTTGTAGATTTTTAGTAATTTTATGGGATTTTATTTGAGCCAAAATGACCAAGTTTTTCTTTCCCTAAAATCCCTGACCTGGCTTCAGCCGGTCGACCGCGGACGTTGTAGCACCCTGATCCCCGGTGTACGTATCACAGTATCTGTACGCGATACGACGTACAAATTTGATTTGACCTCTGTAGTATTCCGATTGACCTGATTTCAGTTTCAAAAATCATTTCCTAATATTGTAGATTTTTCAGGATTTTCTGGAAATTTTCTGGATTATTTTGGAAAATCTCCGTTGTCGGTGTCGACCGATACCGATAATCAGCCTTCCGATTTTTATTTCACAAATGGGGTAGAATTTTAAGAATCGGCTTTCACCGTGTGTCTTAGAATCGTAGTATCTACCTTAGGGTATTTTTGGGGATTTTTCTGAAATTATCGAAAATCCGGTCAAACCGGTGTCGCCCGTATCGGCGAGACACTCCGGGATTTTTAATTTGTAAACCGGATCGCGTTTCTACAAACCGTCTTCATCTTAGGTCTCAGGATAATATTTCCTATTTTCTGTAATTTTTGGGCACCGTTCGGAGCTAGTCGAATTTTAGGCCGAATTAAATAATCTTATTTTAATATTTAAAAACCCCTTTTCTTTTCTTTTCTTTTCTTTCTTCTTCTCCATTCTTCCAGCGAACTCCCACTGCCCTACTGTTCACCCCACCGACTCCCCCTCCTCTTAAATCTCTCTCTCTCTCCTCTATTCTCTCTCTCACACTCCCAAACTCTCTCTCTCTCCAAACCCTCTCTCTCTCTCTCTTCATCTCTCTTTCTCTCTCCCTCCATATCTCTCTCTCTCTCTCCCTAACTTCTCTTTCTCCCTCTCTCTGCTGCTGGCACCCAAAGAGGGGGAGGGGCCACCGCAGTCAGGCCAGGCGGCCGGCGGCACTCCGGGGGCCGGCCAAGCGCCGGCCAGGCGCCGGCGGCGTGGGAGGCGGCCGGGTGTGGCGGCGCGGGTGGCGGGGAGTGGAGCCAGCCCACCTCTCCTCTCTCTCGCACGGTGGAGCTCCGGCCAGTGGCGCCGGAGCAACGCCGGCGCCGGCGGGCACCGGTGCCGGCGGGCGGCCGCGCAGGCGGGCGCGCGGCCGGCGGGGCTCGGGCGGCGGCCGCGCCCAGGCAGCGACCGCACTCGGGCGGCAGCAGCAGCCGCATGGCTGCTGCTGCTGTTGCCAAATTGGGTGAAACCCAATAATGGGTTTGGGTACGGGTTCAAACCCAAACCCGACCCGTTTATACCCGGACCCGACCCGTTAAAGGTAAAATTGCATTTAAGCCCCTGTAAGATTTTTAATTACGTTTAGGCCCCTGAAAAATTACGAATAGCCCCCTGGATAATTTCTGGTATTACATATTTAACCCTATTTTATTACTTTCAGTATTCGGGCGATAACTAGAGCATCCGGACTCCGATTTGGACGATTCCAGATCCGTTGCGATCGTGGGAACGAGAGCTACAATCCTGTAGCCAGTTTGTGAGTGTTTTTATTTATAAATTATATTTTTAGTCTATTAATTGCACTTG
This sequence comes from Agave tequilana, assembly GCA_038442645.1. Lineage (NCBI taxonomy): Eukaryota > Viridiplantae > Streptophyta > Magnoliopsida > Asparagales > Asparagaceae > Agave > Agave tequilana. Next base: position 131,751 of record JAVJIF010011810.1, on the reverse strand, counting down.
GTTGACTTCTTGATATAAAACATGATCCGGTAAATCATAATTAGTAAACAATATTAAAACACTGTAATAAACACGGTATTTAGTAAATGCCTGACTGATCTCGAGTATGTCCTGTACATGTACCACTGACATCCGGCCTACCATATCCCCATAGGCTTGGACCCTATTATGTCATGCATCATGTCACAGTTACCTTACATACTGCTCTACAGGAACGCTAGGACACTACACCGTCACTATACACGAATACGAGACACTGTTATTTTCTGCACTAATATCATCCTTACATGGCTACCGTAGTTCAATAGACGGACATGATATTATTTTATACACGGACCACTGTTAGGATATGTACGAGTGATTCACAGATATATTGCAACACATATAGGTTCCACTGATACACGGATATAACCTTGCACGGACTACTGCATTTCATATTAGCATGATCATCATACACATTTATGTTATGTTTACATTGGTTACACATACCTGTATGGATTCTCTATTCTTGTCATATGGATCCCCGTTCATGCTACATGTATTATTGTTATATTCTTGACATATGGATCCCCGTGCATGTTACATGTATTATTATTCCATGTTACTGTATTCATGTTATACGATTGTTTCCTATTACGGATATGGATATTCCTGATATTGGACATGCGAGCGGTTGATATGCGATATGTGGGAATCCCACATCTATTGTTCCCGTTTCTTGATATATTGTTCATGTTATCTTGTTCATGTTATATTGTTCCTGATTCCCGTTATATTGTTCTACGCTATCAACAGAGCTCAGGTCCAGTTATCATGTTACCCGTATCATGTACAGTAGTTGTACTTGTTACATTGTATACTTGATATAACAGATCATAAAGTCAACTGGGGTATGGGGGAGACTTGACGGTTGATTAGATCTTATCGGGTGATGTACTGGATCCATATTGTTTTCCCACTGCAGGGGACGGTAGTGCTACTACCAATTGCTCCATGAGCTCTTGTTACTTGATTCATGCTCCCCTCTTAGCGGAGGGCCCTGGTCCTGGCAGCCAGGGGCTTGTTTAAGGCCGTGATCCCGGGTATGCACGGGATACATCCACCCGATAAGAACTCCTCGACCATGGGTTTCCAATTAACATAATAAAACAGTATACACAATAGTGGACGTCGGGAACACTTGTTATTTGGTTACTCTCTCGTTTGGATAATGGTACCCGTAGGCCATGTCCGGATGGGTTCGACTGGAGTGCGGGCTCCAGTATGAACTGCCAGTGGTATGGGACACTGGAAGAGAGTAATTAAAATACCAGGTGGTACTGATTTCTACTATTGTATCAATCACATGACTTGCCTCAGACATGTATGCTATTGTTGTACATGACTTTGACATAACTTGCCCGATACATGTTTAGATCATTTATCTGCTATCATGTTACATGTATACATTGATATTGTACATGTTTCCTGTTATACTTTCTATAGTAACCTACTACTCATGCACATGTATACTTTGTTACATTACCTGGTACATGTTACACTGTATGTAGTGGCATACTATGCATGTTCTGCATTGCATATATTTTATTGTTACAGACATATTCTCATCTGCATGTTCACCTCTATCACGCCACCACGACCATGTTCATGTCTATCACGTCACCACTCGATAATCTTATTTATTATATATTATATAAATTGGACACGACTATAGATATGACCAGAGGATAACCGGTTAGGTGGTGATGGTATTAAAAGACGACATGTCTGCATATTTCACTGCTTATACGTTTATATATTTCTATCGCTTATGATATGCTTATTATATGGTAGACACCATCATGTATCTATAGTAGTATCGTGCTTGTATTACTATGTATATATTACTGCTTCCTTCATTTTACCACTCACTAGGTCGCTTTCTGACGACCCTGGGTTTGCGTGCCCAGATTGGAGATCCGCATACCGAGAGCACCTTGGAGTCACATAGGAGATTCCTCGTCGAGACCCTACATAGGTATCCTTATGATTTATTTCTATTATTCAGTTGTCTCCCTTTTTCATCTCTGTTATGATCACTGACCTCTTTCTGCAGGTATTCTTGTACTTATTTCATGCTGGGACCCATGTCTATATGGAGGGTATGTATTGTACTGAGGCTTAACGTACGCGTGAGCGTGTATTCACCTCGCGTATGTACGTCGCCATAACGTCCCCGTACCTACGGGATCGGGGCGTTACAGACGTGCACAGACGTGCACGAGTCTGGCTGGAGGGCCGGTCGACCGAGACGGTCGACCGCCAGAGAGCTTCTGCTCTCTGGAAAACCCCGGTCGACCGACAGGGAATCTGTTCTCTGTTCCAGAGGCTCGGTCGACCGGGCCGGTCGACCGAAGCCCCAACGTTCAGATTTCTGACCGTTGACGGTCGGCCGACCGGTCGACCGACAGCTCTGTCAGACCCCAATGGCTAGTTTTTCTAGCTCTATAAAAAGGGGCATTTGGGGGCTGTTTTAATTTAGATTTTAGAGAGTTTTTAAGCCAGTTTTTCCTACTCTATTAAGAGGTTTTCTCCACAAAATTGAGAGCAAATATTTCCTATCAAAAGGAGAGTTTTTATTAAGAGTGTTAAAAGTTATTTTCTTGTGTTTTTCACCACACATTCCATCCTTATTTTTCTCACAAACACTTGAGCAACCCATTGATATATTCATCCTATAGGAGTGTTCTTGTGAGATTGTTTTTAGGTGATCAAAGTGTTGTGATCACCAAAGACTTCTTCTTTGTTCTTTGAGGAGGCGGACAAGTGAGTTCGCGTTGTTTTGAGTTTGGGTGCGAACTTGTTGTTTGAGGTGCGGCCTCGGCGAGCTTGTGGGCTTGCGGTGTGTACGGGCTAGAGAGTCCAAGGAGTTCAAGTGTGAACTCGGCTTGTAGGTGTTGCGGCACCGAGTGATCCGGGGGATCGATTATAGTGGAAATCCTTCGTGTGTCGAAGGCGGGGATGTAGAGCAAGGGTGCTCGAACCTCGAAACAAATCCTTGTGTTTGCGATTGCTCACTCTCTCTCTCTCTCTGTCTCTTGTTTATATCTTGCATGCTATTATTGTGTTTACATTTATATGCTTGATATATTGTGTACTTATTGATATATGCTTGGGGATTGTTTGCTAACACTAGTATTCAACTAAGAGAGCCAACGCGGCACCTCAACTCTTATTTAGAGGAATCTTGAGGAGTTTGTCTAGAGCCCTTCGCGGGAAATTCGGCAACACTCTTGTGTTAAACTTGGTGTTTAGTGTAAGAAGATTAGTTTAGGTCATAATAGTTTTTAAATTCGCATTTAGTGACCATTAGATTAGTCATCACCTATTCACCCCCCTCTAGGTGATTTATAATTGGTATCAGAGCCAAGTACTCCTGATTTGGGTCTTACAACCTAGAATTAAAGATCCTCATTTTTAGGCTAATCACAATATATTGTACACACACCATGGACTTCATGTCACCACCCACCTTTGACATTCTTAACATCCAAATATGGAAGGTGAAGATGTCCTTGTACCTCAAAGCCTTAGGGATGCATGTTTATTTTGTCACTACTAAACATTCTTATTGTTTAAATGGCAAAATATTGAGGCTAATGCAAAAACCTTACATGCTTTAAAATCAACCCTAAATGATGATTATTCATCTAGGGTTTCTAACATTGATTCGGCTTTTATAGTTTGGAACACCATACTCTCCCTCGGCGAAAATGAACAATACTATGCGGGGAGTGACTCGGATGTTGGAAGCGACACCTCCAACTTGTGCTATATGGTCCAAGGGGATAACCCCCTTGAGGTAACTACCGAGTTCGATGTAGAAGAGGATGTTGATATGCCATATAATGAACTTGCATCATTTTGTCAACAACTCTTAGAAAAATATGAATTGCTTAAGAAAGATAATAAGAAAATGAAAAAGAATTTTGATTGCATGTTAAAAGAAAATGAGTCTTTTAAAAATAAATTTGCATGCATTGAAAAAGAAAATGAAAATTTGAAAAATGAAAATGTTTCCTTGATGTCTAAATTAAGTGATCTTTGTGAAGGAAACACTAATTTGAAAAATGAGATTATTTTGGTGGAAAAATAAAAGGAAGTTGCTTTTCAAGAAAACTCTTGTTTAAAAAGAAAATTTTGTGAAAAAGAAAAAGAAAATTTTTCTAAAAAGAAAAAGGAAAATGATTCTATTTCTCATCATACTTTACATGCCACCATTAATCAAAATGAGATAAATGTTTTGAAAAATAGGATTAATTGTTTGAGCTCCACTTTGAGTTCATGTACATTTAACCATTTTAGATTGGAGTCTTTATTTTCAAAGAAACAAACTCCACACATTCATGCACATCATCATCATGCATATGCTTATGTTGCACGTCATGATCACACTCACACACATAAGCATCCTAAGGTGTACAAATGTACCCATTGTGGTCGCAAAGGCCATTTAGTAAAATTTTGTTTTGATAGGATACATCATATTGATTTTGCTAATAATAAAAATTTTTGGGTTCCTTACAAAGCTAACCCGCAAGGACCCAAAAGAAAATGGGTACCAAAATCCCTACCTTGTGTATTTGATGTAGGTGAGGGCTCTCACAAAACGTGAGAGGGATGGTGCCTTGATGGTGGATGCACATGGACTCGATGGACACATATTTAATGCACCGCTATCAAGGAGGTTTGGTGGGACAACCACCATGTTTGGAGTTTTGGAACATATTCCTTAGTTGGTAACTATTTCTAAACTCTTATTTATTTACATGCTTTTTCATTCATATGATATTTTTAGCATGTTCATGTTTTAGGTTTTGTGCTTCATGTGGTAAATTCATGTTTAGATGTAGATTCCATTAAAACTTGTATTATACATGTACAAATAGTGAGCAACAAATTGATTCATATACGTTTGCACTTCATTGTTCATTTGTACTCACCATATGCACATGTATAGGCTAGTTTTGATGATTCTCTCATTTATACTTGTTTTGCCTATTTTTTTGTTTTACTTCATGTATATGTACTTTGTATTCAAATCTAATAAATATACATGTATACCCGTAAGTCTCTTGCTTTCATGCAAATACCTTTAATAGACTTTTATGTTTGGGATATGTATGTATATTGTTAGGATTGGATAAATCATACATATACCTTGAAGTTTGTTTTATATGAAAAATGAATTTTTATGATTTGTTTGATAAAATTCATGTTTGTTTTGAGCATTATTGATTATTTTCATGAAAATGCTATTTAAATGATTTTTGAATACTCACACTTCATTTGTTTTGTCATGACCTTATTTCATGAACATTTTTATGAGCTTTATCGATTTTGAGTGTCAACTCTTGTGTATTTGGTATGATTCATGAAAAACATATGATTTGACTTCATGTTTTGAAGGATCTTTAACTAGTGTTTCAAAAATTATTTTTAACTAGTTATTATTCTTCAATTGGGTAGTGGTTTTTCACTATAAAATGCTTTCAAACCTTATTTATGATGCTTTCCTACACCATAATGGGGGGATGGCTAGGCGAGTATGCCTTGTAAGCTTTATTGAAAATCCTTTACCTTGTGCATATAAAGAGTGGTAGGTTATGAATTATATACTTGATTTACATTGTTATTTTCAATTGGTCTCATTGAATCTTTTCAATTGGTATCTAAATTGATAATTTTGTATATACTCATATTTTATTTTCTATATATGTATGCTTCATTATTTCCATAATGTAACGCCCCGATCCGGCGGGTATGGAGACGTTACTGCGACGTATATACGCAGGTCAGAAATACCCCCACGTATATACGCTAAGCGTCAGTACAGGCAAGAATCAGAGTATGAAAGCACGTGGTACATTATACATTCCAACACATGAGTACAGTTACAAAGTTATCACCAGATGTGATCCAATATTACATGAATATTACATCACTGATATGCGCAATTACGAGAATACAAAGAGATGTACAAGTATGAACAGTGTAAATGGAGGCTCAGAGTCATAGCAGGAAAACTCGAGAGCCGAGCAGGGGGGCCTGGAAGGATAGGGCTCTGGACGGTCTGCAGGAAATCCACGCTACCGCTGCGCCACTCTGATCAGCAACTGGGAGAATCCACATGCTCCAAGCTCTAAAACCTGGACATGAGGATCCAGAGGAGTCAGAACTCCCCGGCGAGTGGTGATGCAAAAGCCAGATGGCAAGTATGGGTAAGCACATGTGTATCGATAAATCTGAATTATAAACATGAGAACCGTGTCGTAGGCACAAGCATATAGGAGCAAGTAGATATACAGCAAATGATATCAAGTAGGAAAGACTCATAGTATGATTAGAAAAGAGCAGGAGATAGGCGGGATAGAATACAAGTAGAGAGCATGATATGAACAGGTATAGTATAATAATCATAAAATCAGAAATCTGAAGTAAAATCAGATACAAGTAAATATGGCAAGGCATGCTACAGATTCATAGCTGGCATCTTTTGTTATTATTATTATTACTCGTCTTACCCCGATGTCTAGAATGTGAACTAGCGTCCCAGCGCACATATATCCACATCTGAGTAAAGCAAGGTTGTTATTGGAAACCAACGGGGGTATCAACGACCAATGTTTACAGTGCGTCCCGTACATACCCGGGACCACGGCCCAGGATTGTTCCCTTGCTTGGTGGACGGAACCTGCCGCAAGGCGATCAGGAGGGTCTTATAGAATGCCCTTTATCAAGATGGTACCAAGAAGGAGGGAGCCAGCACTCCCCTCGGTCGCCTGGAGGCCCACAGGTCAGACGGAAGTTTTAGTTGCACAACATGCCTAGTACCACTGTAAACACGAACATATATTGATAGCCGCAAATTTCCCCCGACCCAATGCAAGTTGTTCCTTTTTATGATTTATTATGTAATTGTCAATTTACGGGAATAGCAGGTGCAAGACAGGATCAGGAGTTCAGGAGTACATGAGTACTATAGATTCAGGTCACTGTATATATATAATACAGGATAACAAGTACAAGATTCAAGTCACTGTATGTAATACAGGACAACAAGTATAGTATTCCCGTAAATGTGATAATCACAGGTCAAGTATTAGTATGTCAGGAGGCAAGTGATAAGTCATGCCATAATCAGAAGCAAGTGTCAAGTAGCAAGTCGGGTGTCAGGTGATGACACATCAGTTGACAAGTGATATAGACAGGTGTCAGGTATTAGCATGTAGAAGATAGATATCAAGCAAAAGCATGTCAAGTGTTAATATATCAAGTGTGTACTTGGCAAGTGATAAAATAATAGCTGAGCACAATCAAGCAGAGCTGAGCAAGCTGGAGCAAAGCTAATGTACAACACTAAATGCTATCACGCTCGGCGTGGTTACCACTCGCAGCGTAGCTAGATACACGTGTCGCAGTAAGCGTATGAACGCTATACTACTACTCACGGGACGCCATGCTCACGGAGTAATTACACTCGAACGGAGTAAGCGATAAAGTGTTGACGCCAGATCCACCTACCAGGCGTAGCATAGAGAAGGTCCAGAGGACTTCAAACCTCAAAGGTTGTACCCAGAGGTTAGGGTACTTGCAGAGAAGGTGTTAGTTCCAGATACAAATACATAAGACAATCAAGTCGATCCAACAAAGTGTGAAAGTCAAGATGAAAGCGAGAACACTCGTCTAAGTCTTCAGAAAACATAGTGAAATCCCCGATCACCGGAATCTAGGAAATCAACGCGTCAACGCGTTAAAGAGAAAGTGATAGAGAGAGGAGGAAATCAAGAGAGAGAAAGAGAATGAAAGAGAAAGAGAGAACTAGAGAGAGAAGTGCATGGAGAGAGAGAGAGGGAGTACATGGAGAAAGATTGTGTACAGGGGGGCGCGAGTTTGAGAGTGAGACACGGGGGTCACAGACGCGGGAGTCGCGTCGCGTAGAAGCCACAAACGCGAGGTTCGAGACTCGCGTTCAAGTCAGGACACGAGGAGAACGCGGACGTGAACGTGGGTTCCGCGTAGCGTTAACACAAGAACGCGAGGATTGCGTTAAGGAATTGCTTGGACGCGGGAATAAGTTTCGCGTCTAGCAATCAGAGAGAGAGAGACAAGGAAAGAGGGAGAGTGGGACGCAGGGAAAGAGTCAGACGCAGGTTTTGGGAGAAAAAGGGGAAACGCAAGATTTTAGTCTTCCCAAGTTTTTGGGAGAAAATCAGTGAAGGAAGGAAGAAGGAAAGGAAAAGAAAGAAAAAGAAAAGAAAGAAAGAAAGAATGGAAATAAAGAAAGAAGGAAAGGAAAGAAGAGAAGGGAAGGGGTGGTAGCCGGCGATGGTCGGTGGTCACCGGCGGCGGCCGGAGTTGGCCGGAGAAGGCGGCCAAGGCTCCAAATCCAAACCAATTATGGAGTGCAAGTGTAGTTCATTTGGTGAAATGGAGTTTTAGAAATGGTGTTTCAGAGAGCGAAGCAATAGCTCGTCGGAAAGAGCACGACGAGGAGAGGAAGATGGCATGGTCGTTGGTGGCTAAGGTGGTGTATGTAGTGGTGGAGAAGGAGGAGAAGGTGGTGGTGGAAATGGGTTACTTAGTGGAAAAGAAGAGGAAGAAGAAGGTGGTGAAGATGGTGTTGTTGTGGTTGTTGTTGTTGGAATGGAGGAGGAGATGGAGGAGAAAGAGGTGGTGGTGTTGGTGGTGGAAATGAAGGGGAAAGTGGTGGTGGAGAAATGGGAGAAGGTGGCCGGCCATGAAAGGCAAGGGGCCATTTCGTTGGCTTCCAAGCTTGCTGGAAACAAAGAGGAGGAGAAGAAATAATGAAGAGATAGAAAGGAGGGGTATATATATAAAGGGGATAAATGATTATTATAATGTTGTCATCCCTTTCCAAAACAAAAGAGAACGCACAAAATAACTTGCGTCTCTATGAACAAAATCTGCGTCTTGGCCAAATGAATTGGACGCGGAGAAAAATCCGCGTCCAGGAGGATAAACGCGAGTTTTGCGTTTGCCAAAAAAGACAAAAAGGCATGGAGATAAGATTCATAGTTGATCTTACAGGACAAGTATTAAATGCAGTATGGAGAGCATGCCTGGATTAAATGCAGAATTCAGGTTGATGAAACTCGCGTCTAGAGAGGAGAGAGAAAAAGAGAAAAGTAGAATATCTGGATAATATTCCGGTATCTGGGAAAACACCGAAAATTCCGGAAAAGTCCAAAAAATAAAGTATTTTGAAAAGCTTCCCAAAAATTCTCAAAAATAATAAATATTATATAAATATTTTTGGAGAAATCGATTTTCAGAAATTCAATCCCATTTTCAAAATAAAAATCATGAAGTCAACCGTCAATACCGGTCTACACTAGGGGTGAGCAGAGTTCGGTTATAACCGAAATAACCGACCAAAAACTAAAACCCGAACCCAAACCGAACCGAACCGCTTTAGTTCGGTTCGGTTTCAGTTTTGTGTGTCAAAAACCGAACTCGACCGAACCGAACCGAATCTCTTACCTTATCTCTTAGTGAATCATATAGTTCATAACAAAAACTGGTGAAAACTTATCTCATTACTTCTATCAATACCATCTTTTTTATGTTGAATATGTGAAAGTTATGTTACGTACACCATCACAATTAAGAATAATATTTATATTAATATATTTCTTTTTTTTCATTCTTGCCATTAAAAGTTAGTAATAATTATGTGAGTTTTGATATAAGAGCCCAAATATAGCGTAAAAGTTTTAGAATATGAAATTTTTAATTCACATTAAGGTAAGGGTCTTTTTCTTATTTTTAATTTGGGTATTGAATATTTGAGATTAGAATATTAAAGGATGATAATATAATGGTGATTAAAAAAATTTAAGAAATGATGGAAAAATATTGGCCTAACTGAAAAACCGAAAAACCGAACCGAACTTAGTCGGTTCGGTTCGGTTCGGTTACTAAGTCTAATCGGTTTGGTTCGGTTTTGCAAAAATTAGCAAAAACCGAACCGAACCGACCGATGCTCACCCCTAGTCTACACCGGGTCGGCCGGATTTTGATAAAATCTGAAAAAATCTCAGAAAATTTCTAAAAGGAGAAAAATATAATTCTAAGAAGTAATATAAAAGCGGAATCTAGAAATTTGATTCCAATTGTAAACTAAAATTCATGGAATCAACCAGTGATACTGGCCGACACCAAATCCAGTGGAATTTTGATAAATTTAGAAAATTCTCAGAAAAAGTATTTAGATAGAAAATGTGATTTTAAGAAGTTAAAGGAAAGCTGTTTTTAGAATTTTAACTCCGTTTGTAAATTAAAAATCCGAGAATCGGTCCGCGGTATTGGTCGACCCCGGTTTTAAAGATTTTCAACTTAATACAGGAAAATTCCAGAAAATCACAAAAAATCTAGAATATTAGAAAATAATGTTTGAAACTGAAATCGGTCAAATCAGAATACTACAAAGTCCAAATTGAGCAATACTCTAGGATTGGTCCCCCGGTTCAGAGTAGGGCTGACTCCGAGTTCACGAATCCAGATCCAAGGCAAAACGATCATATAAATAATTCATAATACAAAATAAATACAGGAAGTAAATCAAAAATACGATCAGAAAATATGAATACGCAACTAAGTACGTATTCCGGGAGCGGGGTGTTACACATAATATCAATTGCTATTGGTATTCTCTTTTCATACATATATATGATTTTCGTGTGCTTGCTTTACAATTGGTTTACATATTTAAAGCACAAAGTTTATGCTAAGCTTAAGTTAAAACTTTATTTTCAATTTGTATCTCAATTGACATTTTAATAAAGCTTATGATTGTTTTTCAATTGATATCAATATGCTTCAATTTCAAATTTGTTATAAATTTACAATTGGTATCAATATGTATTGCCTATTTGAAAAATTCAAAATTTGTAATGTTTATTTTACAATTGGTATCAACATGATTTTTTTTAACAATTGGTATCTTAAAAATTTTGTTTACAAGATATCTCAAAATTTGTTTTTATTGAGACAAATTCAAAATTTTGTTTTGAACAATTAAAAATCAAAACATTTTTGATTTGTATTGCTTATATGCAAGGAGAGCTTAACATCTCTTCTACATATAGATTCATGTTGAGTGTATCTTGTGTTGAGGAGCTTGACAACTCTTCTTTATGTGATACACGTGTGTAGGGGGAGCTTCACATCTCCTCTTATGCATTACAGATTATGTGTTATGTGAATTAGGGCTTGTCATCCCGTCTTCATGTAATGCAGATATGTAGGGAAGCTAACTTAGCGTCTTCCTCTTCATGAATGTATATCGTATATAACTCTTTATTGATTGCTTTGATTTGACCCCTTAGTGATCTCTTTGTTTATGACAAAAAGGGGGAGAAAATTTTGAAGATTTTGTTTTTACTTTAACCCCTTTGTTGATGATTGACAAAAAGGGAGAGAAGTATTTTGGTATATATGCATGTTTTCCTTTCTTTATTCATAAAGGGGGAGTAGTATTTATGTTTATGCATATATGTTTTGTTTTGCAAATAGGAGAAAAAGAATTTGATTTGTTTTATGCTTGATTGGCATGTTTTATCTCCATAGATTTGCATACATGTTTATGAGCATACATTGCATATTTATTGTTTATTGAGATGCATGAGTTAAGGGGGAGCTTCTTTGGAGCTTTACTTTAATCCATGCATATATAACTTCATGAGTTTTGTCATCATCAAAAAGGGGGAGATTGTTGGTCCAAAGGCCCATCACTCTAGTTTTGGTGATGATCAACTCATGTAGTTATAATACTAATGATCTTGTGTTTATTTAGTTTCAGATTTATGATCAAGATCTTAGTAGATGTATAGCTTCAACAAAGGATTTAAAGTCTAATTTTGGAGCTAGCACGGTTTGATTCAAGAGCTTGTGCATCAAGACCGCATCAAGTACTCAAGAGGAGTCTAGCTTTTGGATCGTGTTTGGACCAAGTCAAGAAGATGAGAAAACTTCAAGTGAAGACTTCAAGAAGATGAAGACTTGTGTCTAGGTTTGTTTTATAAGATTTTGTTTTTAGTTAAAATGTAAAGGATAGAATAGTTGGTGAATTGCTCAAGTACATATACACACACACTCTTGATAGTTTTGTTTTTTACAAAAGATTTTCTATTTTAGAAAATACATGTTTGGTTTTTGGTATTCTACTTTACATGTTTATCCAAAACCATGTTTAGTGCTTAATGTCAAAAACATAGATATTTCACCATGTTTGTGTAGTGGATCATATCCATACACTCTATGCTTTAAATGAGTTTAAATATCTTGTTTTTGTATTTGGAGAAGTTTGAAAAAATCAAGTTTTGGAAATACTGTTTTTCATTTGAGCCAATTTTTTCATATTATAAAAATAGTCCAAATCATTTGTAACATGCCTTGATTTTGTTCAAGCATGTTTGTTTATCAAAATATATTGGTAAAACTATTTTTGTAGATTTTTAGTAATTTTATGGAATTTTATTTGAGCCAAAATGACCAAGTTTTTCTTTCCCTTAAATCCCTGTCCTGGCTTCAGCCGGTCGATCGGGCCGGTCGACCGCGCGACGTGCACAGACGTACACGAGTCTGGCTGGAGGGCCGGTCGACCGAGACGGTCGACCGCCAGAGAGCTTCTGCTCTCTGGAAAACCCCGGTCGACCGAGCGGTCGACCGACAGGGAATCTGTTCTCTGTTCCAGAGGCTCGGTCGACCGGGCCAGTCGACCGAAGCCCCAACGGTCAGATTTCTGACCGTTGACGGTCGGCCGGCCGGTCGACCGACAGCTCTGTCAGACCCCAACGGCTAGTTTTTCTAGCTCTATAAAAAGGGGTATTTGGGGGCTGTTTTGATTAAGATTTTAGGAGAGTTTTTAAGCCAGTTTTTTCTACTCTATTAAGAGGTTTTCTCCACAAAATTGAGAGCAAATATTTCCTATCAAAAGGAGAGCTTTTATTAAGAGTGTTAAAAGTTATTTTCTTGTGTTTTTCACCACACATTCCATCCTTGTTTTTCTCACAAACACTTGAGCAACCCATTGATATATTCATCATATAGGAGTGTTCTTGTGAGATTATTTTTAGGTGATCAAAGTGTTGTGATCACCAAAGACTTCTTCTTTGTTCTTTGAGGAGGCGGACAAGTGAGCTCGCGTTGTTTCGAGTTCAGGTGCAAACTTGTTGTTTAAGGTGCGGCCTCGGCAAGCTTGTGGGCTTGCGGTGTGTACGGGCTAGAGAGTCCAAGGAGTTCAAGTGTGAACTCGGCTTGTAGGTATTGCGGCACCGAATGATCCGGGGGATCGATTATAGTGGAAATCCTTCGTGTGTCGAAGGCGGGGATGTAGAGCAAGGGTGCTCGAACCTCGAAACAAATCCTTGTATTTGCGATTGCTCACTCTCTCTCTTGTTTATATCTTGCATGCTATTATTGTGTTTACATTTATATGCTTGATATATTGTGTGCTTATTGATATATGCTTGGGGATTGTTTGCTAACACTAGTATTCAACCAAGAGAGCCAACGCGGCACCTCAACTCTTATTTAGAGGAATCTTGAGGAGTTTGTCCAGAGCCCTTCACGGGAAATTCGGCAACACTCTTATGTTAAACTTGGTGTTTAGTGTAAGAAGATTAGTTTAGGTCATAATAGTTTTTAAATTCGCATTTAGTGACCATTAGATTAGCCATCACCTATTCACCCCCCCTCTAGGTCATTTACAGTAGTGTCCGGTCAAGGGTCTCGATGTCAGGTCAATGTACTTATACCACATGAAAGCATGTCAAGTAAGGGTTAGCATGTGTCATATACCGGGTGTCAGGATCATGTGTCAAGTATGACATATCAAGTACCGGTGTCTAATATCAAGTGTCGTGGACCAGGTATCAAGTATAACATATCAAGTGTCAGTGTTAGATGTCACGTGTCAAGTATAACATGCCAAGTGTTGGGTAAATACCAAGTGCCATATCATATATTAACTCGTATAGTAAGGAGTCAAGTATTAAAAATTACAGTAGCAAGTGTTAGGCATGTTACAGTAGTAATACGACATTCACATATCAATATCATGCAATAAATTAAAGGTAATTATTTTAAGTTTAATATAAAGTACTCGCCTGAAATCGGAATGAAATACCGGGTTAAAATCTGAGAAATCCGCGAATTCATGCGAGCAAGCCACTAGCAGAGTATTTTTTTAGAGGAGAGAGAAAGTTACAGGAAGGAGGGAGAGAGAAAATAGAGTATTTTTTTAGAAGAGGAAATAGGAATTAAAGGGGAGGGGTATTGATTGTAAATATGGGGAAGTAATTTGGGGGTGAGGTGGAGGGTATTTTAGAGATGTGGAAAGTGGGTTTATTTAGGGAAAAGAAAGAGAAAAGAAAAGAAAAGAAAGAAAGAATAAAGAAGGAAAGAAGAAAGAAAGAAAGAAAAGGAAAATGGAGGGGAGTGGAGAGTGGTCGACGGCCTGGTGGCGGCGGCGGCGCCGCCGGGGAGGGGGGGCGCCGCCTAGCCCGGGGAGGAGGGGTGGTGGAGAGTTGGGGTTGTTGTTTGGTGTTGGTGGAGGTGGTGGTGGTAGTTGATGGTGGTGGTGGTATGGTGGTTGTGGTGGTCGTTGGAGTTGGTGGGGAGTTAGAGGAGGAGGAGGTGATGATGGGGTGGTGGAAGTGGTGGATTTGATGGAGATGGTGGTGAATTTTGGAGGAGGAAGGGAGATGGTGATGATGGGTTTGGATGAAGTTGGAGGTGGTGGAGTGATGGTTGGATAAAAAAGAGGTGGTGGAGTGGAGAGGGGGTGTGGGGGAGTGGTGGTCGGCGTCTAGGGAGGGCGGTGGGCGGCGGTGATGAAGGTGGAGGCGGCGATGGTGAAGTCGGGTTTGTTTGGTTTTTGGTTGAAGGAGATTGAAATTTGAAGTGGAAATGAGAAGAAGGAAGGGAGAAGGGGTATTAATGGAGGAGGAGGAAAGTGATGATGATGAAATGGGGGGAGAGGGGCTACAGCAGTAGCCTATTAGGTCTTGGCTGCTACTGCAAGCGGCGGGCGGCTGTGGAAGGGGAGCAGAGCTTGGGGAAGTCAAAGGGGAAGAAAAGAAAAGAAAGAAAAGAAAGAAAATAAAGGAAAAAGAAAAAAATAAGGAAAAAGAAAAGAAAATAGTAAAAAAATTTATTATTAAACAATTAATTTAATAAAATATTTGAGAGTATAAAGTAGGAGAGTAGAGAAAGAAAAAGTAAGAAAAGAAAATGTCGGTAGATAATATTATTATTTTAATAGAGCGTGACTGTTTCAGAAACGTTCTGAAAAATTCTCATAAATAGCAAATATTATTTTAAGATGTCTGGTGAAATCAGATTTATGAAATTCAATATATATTTCAAATAAAAAATTCTGGAATCTTCTGACGGTACCGACCAACACTAGAATCGATCAAATTTTGATAAATTTAGAAAAATCGCAAAAAAAAAATTTTAGATAGAAAATGAAATTCTAAGAAGTAATATGAAAGCCATTTTTAAAAATTCAATCCCATTTGAAAACTAAAAAAAATCTGGGAATCAGTCAGCGATGCCTACCAACACCGATTTTGGAGATTTTGCAGAAAAAGTTTAAAAATTTTCAGAAAATTATGAAAAATCTAAAATATTAGAAAATAGTGTCTAAAATTGAAATAGTCAAATTGAACTTCCAGAAAGGTCAAATCGGGCAGCAGGCTGGTATCGGGTTCCTGGTCCGGGTCAGGACTGACTCTAAGACTGAGAATCCAGAGCTGATACCATAAACATGAGAAATCACAATTTAAAAATAAATACTGGAAGAAAATGAACAATATGGTCAAAAAAATTAGGACACGTGTCTGGGTACATATCCCGGGAACGGGGTGCTACAATCTACCCACCTAACAAAAAATTTCGTCCTGAAAATTTCTATAAGGAGGGAGATGAACGTGGAAGAGATTAGGGTCAATGATGATAACAGATAAAGTGTGAAGGGTATGGAAAATTACCAACTCAGGACACAGATCTGGGTTGGTTGAAGAGATGACGGGAAGAAGCTGAAAGAAAAAAGATAGAAGGGTTTCAAAATCCAAGGAAAAGATTGCAAGGAAGGAATAGATAACACCGTACTTGCGATTGGAATGAATATTCAAGACTCATGCTCTCCAGCTGCAGATTAATACATCATTAATCTATCAACTAGTTGTACTGAGGATGTTAGAACCTAGGCTTTGATACCACCTTGTGGCGCCCCGATCCCGCGGGTACGGGACGCCAGTGCGACGTATATACGCAGGTCAGAGGTACCCTCACGTATATACACTAAGCATCAGTATAGGTAAGAATTAGAGTGCGGAAGTACAGTGGTAATATACATTCCAACAGAAATAGCACAAGTACATGGTTATCACAGAGAGTAATACAATATTACAGAACATTACACCACTAGAAAATATAAGAGTACATAATATGAAGAGATACAAGAGCTGAGAGATACTCACGAGCAGCAAGAGGGGTCTCGAGAACCAACAGGAGAGAAACTGGAAGGAAGAGTTATGGCGACGTCCAAGCTTCAGCTGCTCTGACCACCACGGGAGGATCCGCTGCGCGCTCTGATCAGTTACAGTCAAATCACCATGGTCTGGGCTCTAGAATCTGGACATGAGAATTCAAGGTTGTCAGATGCAACCCTGAGAGTACATATAGTAAAGTCAAGTGGCGTGCATAACAGGTACATGTGTACAGGTGATCGGTCACATATATTACATATATATTGTCAGATTACCATGTTTATTATCTAAATAAATCATATTAATAAGTTTTATTTTTCATTATAAAATGCAGGCCCAGTGCTAAAGGATAGGAAAGAGAAACGAGCCCAAAAGCCTATCAAATTCTGATTCAATTCAGAATAAATTCGAAATCAGGAAACGAGGGCAGATCTTGGCAAATCATAGAGATTGAAAACCGGTTGAAATGAATCTTCCCAAATCAAGCGGTTAAAGCCAACAATCAAAGATCGTTTCGTCGAATTCTGAAGCTGAAACAGTGAATCCAGCAAGACAAAAGGGAGTCAAAACCCACGCCAACCATATCTCCACCAAGATGAGGCCACTTGGCCACATCCTGGCCGCGAGGCCACATCCTGGCCGCGGATTCGCGGCCAAAGCCACGGATCCGCGACTTGTTGGTGGAGATAAGGGGAGCGTCCTTCTCACTCTTTTCCTTCTAGGTTTTGCCTATAAAAGGCAGTGTTTTGTACAGAAAAAGGGACCAGAAATTAGTTTTAGTTTTTCTCTTTATTTTTAAGATTTAGGTTCTTTGTTAGATAGTATAGAAGTTGTATCTCTGTTTTACAATTTGTAGTTCAGTTCAAATATCAGTGAGAGAGAGGAATTGAGTGATTATAATCTGAAGATTGAAGTGACATCAATAAAAGGATCAAGCTTTCTCTTCTTCCACTCTGATTCACGGGTATGTCTTACTTTATTTACAAGTATTATTTTTTATCTTTCATGAGTAGCTAAATTTGTTTCTGGGCTCACTATTTTTCCTCTCTGCGATCCCTCTTTTTTTTGAATGGTTTTGATGAAAAGACCCAAAGAATCATTTGCATGCCTAAACTAAGCTTTTCTTCTTTGAAAGTGTTCTTCAATGCACATGAGGATGGGTTTGGATTTCTAAACTCCTGCTTCTTTTAAAACATCTCTTGACTTGTTTTTATTTCATACTTGAAATACTTGATGATTTAACATTCAACTCAAGATGATCTCATAAAAAAAGAGTTAATTTTTTCGAACTATCTTATTTGATTTACTTAAAATTTTCTAAACTCAAGCTTAAGTTTTTGCCTATGATCAAGTTGAGGCACTAAGAATTTCAAGAGAAGAACACATCATTGAGTAGTGAGATAGTGAGCCCAGATCTTCTTCTCATATTAAAAACAACAAATCACTCTTCAAGCTTTTTAAATCATCTTTTCCAAAGCCTTCTCTAAGTTTGCAATTTTTCTTTTAATCATTTCCCTTCTCTCCGTTCTTTTTTCAATTTATAAAAAAACAAACAAAGAAAGACACCAACTCAATTCTTTGTTACTTTACAAAAACACTGAAAAGTTTCTATCGCATTCCTCCTCGTGGACACGACCCGTTAGCCCAAAGCTACACGGTAATTCTTATTACTTTCATTTTACGATCAATTTTTGGCGCCGTTGCCGGGAAGGAACAGTGTATTTGTTTTTTAACAAGTTTGGTGTCTTATTTCAGGGACGTCAAGATTCAGATTTAGCACTCAAGCTTTGCAAGAAAAGACTTGGTATTCTGTGCCCCTACTCTCGAAAGTAGGAAACAGAATTTTAAGAAATTGCAGCGCAAGTTCGAAAATTGTGGACTACTAAAAACTCTTTTTTGCAGAACATATTGCTTGCAAAAATAAAGTTTTTTGTGTTATTATTCTTGCTATATCTGATATTCACAATCCATGTTTTTAGTCCAGCAGTAATCTGAGTGATTGTTAATTACTTAAAAAAAACGTTTAGACTTGCATTCTAGGCATTTGTCTAATTACGTTTATTTTACAATTACTGTTGAAGATAGCTGGAGACAAGGTACGTATGCATAGCATATAGTTTAGGAAACATTCTTGGGTGATATTTCCTTTTGAATGTTACTTTTCTATATCTTGCACATTTTGCACAATCAATTCTAAGGGCAAAACCCAAATCAAGATAAGGTGGGGAAGTCATTGCCCTTCCTTAGCTCACAAACTATTTTCAAGCACGCACAACTTAAGCCTAAGTAAAATTTGATAGACGTTGGCCTTAGGGACATTTCGAACTCACTAAGAGATTATCCTAAGGGAGAAGGTGTTAGAATTTGACTCCTACCAAATCAGTGTTTAGGAAAGGGATTGAGGGGCGAAACCCTGAAGGCTGGTGGTTTGGCTTAATTAAGCATGTCGCTTTTGCGCGGATACCTCCCACCAATCTTACCCTGACCTGGCTGATTAGCTTGTGGTCAAAATCTGCATTATACCTCCTGTGGACAATCAACCAGTTATGAGCTGTCTAGGTCAAGGTTACCTTAGAGTAGGCTTGGTTGATTACTCTTGTTGACTATTGGTAAACTTGTTTGTGATTGTGTTTGTGTATATGCAAGTGTGGTCAAGGGACCCTCATTCATCTAGGTTGACTAGACACACATTACCCCCAAGTTTGAACCAAGACTTGATCCGGTTATGGCTCAACCGACATCTTTGCAGGATAGGTTCTATCCCATTAGAACCTCACTCCCATCTTGCATCCAATTTCCATCGGTTGGTGAATACAATTTTGAGCTCAAGTCTCAGTTCATCAACACACTCTCCAAGTTTCATGGCTTAGAGTCCGAAGATGCTTATTTCTTCATAAGAGAATTTGAGGAAGTATGTCTAATGATGAAAATCCCACACCTTATAGATGATGTTATTAGGTTGAGGTTTGTCCCTTTGCTCTTAAGGACTTTGTCAAGAAATGGTTTTACAGCTCAGCCGCCGGCTCTATCACATCTTGGGGTGGTTTCATCAAGGTCTTCTTGAAGAAATTCTATCAATTATAAGACCGCTCTCATTAGGAAGAACATCATGCAATTTAAGTAAGAACCTAGTGAACTGTTTTGGAGGTACTTTGAACGCTTTAAAGACCTCCTTGTCCAATGTCCTCATCATGGAATAGAGAAATGGCGACAATGCTAAATTCTTTATAACGGTTAGACTACTCAACTAAAACCCTCTTAGAAAGCATGTGCCAAGGGGGTTTCTTGCAAAAGGATGAAAATGAAGAATGAGATTTATATGAGAATCTAACGGAAAAGATCATCCAATGGGAACCTATTAGTGAAACCTCTAGGAACTCAAACTCTATCTCTTCAAAAAGAGGTCTCCATTCTATTGAATCATCCATAGATAATGAGGCTAAGTTAGCTAACCTAGCGAGAAGACTGAAAGTTTTAGAAACTAAAAAACAAGGTCCAGCCAATCAAGTCAGCCCAAACTAATTTCTAACTCCGGGTTGTACTTACTGTCAAGTAATGAATCATGTGTTTTAGGAGTGTCCTGTGTTTCAGGCTCAGCAACAATACCCTGAACCGATGAATGCGGCCTTTTCAAGGCCGAACAATAATCCTTACTTCACCAACATACAATCCTGACTGGAGAAATCACTCGAATTTCTCATGGAGCCAAAATAACAATGACCACTCACGGTCAAATCATGCAAGTCACTTCCATCATGCTAATAATTTTTCCAATCATCAACCTAACTTTTCTAATTTTCAGCATAATTCTCCCAACCATCCACCTAACTTTTCAAACTATCAACAAAACTTCCTAACCGAGCTCCACAATCTTCCTTCCAGAATCCTCAACTAAAAAGAAGAATGACTGACTTTGAGAGAAACATGAAAAGATACATGAAGAACCAAGATTCTCTCATGCAAACTATACAAAGGCTAGAGGTTCAAATGAGTCATTTAGCCACTCCACAGAATGAGAGACAAAAGGGTACCTTGCCTAATTAACCAATAATAAATCCTAGGAATTCTCAACAAGCTCATTTGGCTGAGGATCAATCAATAAATCAATGTAATGTTGTTCATACATTGAGGTCGGGAAAGAAAGTTGATAATCAAGTGTCAATACCATTTAATCCCATTCAGCACAACCACAATCAAGCATCCACCTCGTCTAATCCCAATCCTTTCAAATCTGACGACTCTGAAAAAGATAAGTCAACCAGTCAGGTGCAACAGCCTATAGTACCATTTCTTAATAGGCTGAAAGACAACAAGCAAAATTCACACATGAATAAAATAATTGAGATCTTCAATCAAGTGAAGATAAATGTGCCACTTCTTGATGTCATCCAACAAGTTCCATCCTATGCTAATTTCTTAAGGACATGTGCACCAAGAAGAGAAAGACTAATGTATCCAAAAAGGTCTTTTTAGCACTAACATTAGTGAGCTACTGTCGGGTCCGATCCCTGTAAATACAAGGATCCAGGTTATCCCACCATTACCTGCACCATAGGATAAGCCGAAATTAGTTGTGCACTTCTTGACTTGGGGGCAAGTATCAACTTGCTTCCATTCTCAGTTTACCAACAATTCGGGTTGGGCGATCTTAATCCAACTCGAATCACTATCCAACTGGCTGACTGTTCAGTGAAAGTTTCAAAAGGCTAAATTAATGATGTCCTTATCTGGGTCGGGGAGTTTATTTACCCCGTTGATTTCATAGTTCTAGAGACACAACCTGTGTCCAATCCTAGGGCTCAAACTCCTGTTATCCTAGGGCGACCATTCCTTACTACTGCCAATGCCATCATAAATTGTAGGAATGAGTCCATGAGGTTAACCTTTAGAGATATGACTAGAGAAGTCAATATCTTTAACCTAGGAAAATAACCCCGTGATATTGAGGACCAAACATTTGAAGTCAACCTCATTGAGAACTTAACAAGTGAACATAGAAAAGAATTGGAAATAGAAACTGAGTGTGACTTCGGGTTAGAGTCTGACGACTTTAATCTTGATCAGGTTGTTGAATCAGTTGTGAATTGGGCCTCGAACCCTATTTCACCAAATATATAATAAATTTGACTAATCCTTCCAGTGAGCCTTCCTCTTTCTTAGAATTGAAAGCCTTACCTGTGCATCTCAAGTACGTCTATCTAGGCGAACAAGAGACATTTCCTGTAATCATTGCCTCCCATTTAAATGACGGGAAAGAAGAAGATCTTAAAGCTATTCTAAGAAAATATAGGGAAGCCATTGGTTGGACTATGACTAATATAAAGGGATTGAGTCCAACTATAGTTTAACATCGCATTCATCTCAATGAAGATGCAACACCTAAAAGAGATCCGCAATGTAGGTAAAACCCTATAATGATAGAGGTTGTTCATGCTGAAATTGTGAAACTCTTAGACAATGGGATAATCTATCCCATTTCTGATAGCCAATGGGTCAGTCCTGTCCACGCGGTTCCAAAGAAATCCGGTTTCACCGTAGTGGAAAATAAGAACAAAGAGTTGGTCCAAACTCGACTTCCCACGAAGATCCGAGTTTGCATTCACTACGAAAAACTTAATGCTGCAACTCATAACGACCATTTTCCACTCCCCTTCATTGATCAAATGCTTGAACGTTTGGCGGGCCACGAGTATTACTGTTTCTTGGATGGTTACATAGGATATAATCAGATTCCTACTGCTCTTGAGGACCAAGAAAAAACTACGTTCACATGTCCATTTGGGACATTTGCTTATAGTCGAATGCCTTTCGACTTGTGCAATGCTCCAGCAACATTTCAACGATGCATGTTGAGTCTTTTTCTGATATGGTAGAATGATTCTTAAAAATCTTCATGGATGATTTCTCCATCTACAGAGATTCATTCACTCAATGTCTCCACCATTTAGAACTTGTCCTCCAACGTTGTGCTGAGAAAAATCAGACACTGAACTGGGAGAAATGCCACTTCATGGTAAAATATGGAAT
This sequence comes from Agave tequilana, assembly GCA_038442645.1. Taxonomy (NCBI): domain Eukaryota; kingdom Viridiplantae; phylum Streptophyta; class Magnoliopsida; order Asparagales; family Asparagaceae; genus Agave; species Agave tequilana. The sequence goes on along the minus strand of JAVJIF010011810.1, from coordinate 109,165 downwards.
TGTCTTGGGTCGTGAAATCTCCAAGAAGGGAATTGAAGTGGATAGAACCAAGATTGAGGTTATTGCTAAGCTTCCCATGCCAAAATGCGAAGGATATTCGATCCTTCTTAGGGCACGCCAGTTTTTATCGAAGATTTATCAAAGATTTTAGCAAGATTGCTAGACCATTGACTAATCTGTTAGCTAAGGACGTATCCTTCACTTTCTATGCAGAATGTATGAATTCTGGGAGAAGCTTAAGAGAGAGCTTATTCTGCACCAATCATATCAGCACCGGATTGGTCTAAACCGTTCGAAATCATATGCGATACTTCTGATTTTGCCATAGGCGCTGTCCTACGACAACGTATTGATAACAAGCAGCACGTGATTTACTACTCTAGTAGGACTCTCAATGATGCTCAATTGAACTACACTACTGCTGAGAAGGAATTCTTGACAGTAGTGTTTGCCTTAGAGAAATTTCGTCCCTACCTACTAGGGTCCAAAATCACCATTTTCACCGATCATTCTGCGCTTAGGTACCTCATGATGAAGAAGAATGCCAAGGCCAGACTCATTCATTGGATCATCCTTCTTCAAGAATTCGATCTCGAGATTCGAGATAAGAAAGGCGTAGAAAATGTCGTTGCTGACCATCTCTCACGAATCCCAAACTCTCCATGCAACGAATTGCCCATAAATGAGGACTTTCCTGATGAATATCTCTTAGCTATCTTTGGGGAACCTTGGTTTGCTGATATAGTGAATTACTTAGTCACAAACCAAACTCCGTCTCATTGGTCCAAAAATGATACATACCGATTCTTATCTCAAATTCGGTATTTCTTTTGGGAGGAACCGTATCTTTTTAAGTACTGTTCTGACCAAATTATTAGGAGATGTATTCCCGATGAAGAGGTTAAGAGTGTTTTATCCTTTTGTCACGAACTTGCATGCGATGGACACTTTGGTCCCCGCAAGACTGCTGAAAAAGTGCTACAAAGTGGGTTCATTGGCCCACTTTGTTTAAAGATGCTTATGAATTTTGCAAGAGGTGCCCTAGATGTCAGATGGTAGGAAGGATCTCAAAATGAGATATGATGCCCCTCAACCCAATTCTAAAAATAGAACTCTTTGATGTTTGGGTATTGACTTTATGGGTCCATTTCCTAACTTATTTGGAAACCAATACATATTGGTTGCTGTGGACTATGTGTCCAAGTGGGTAGAAGCCATTCCAAGTAAAACTAATGATAACAAAGTTGTTATAAAGTTTTTGAAAGATAATATATTCTCACGCTTCGGAACTCCTCGTGCTATCATCAGTGACAATGGTACTCACTTTTGCAATAGATCCTTTGAAGCTCTTATGCGAAAGTATGTCATAACTCACAAATTGTCTACACCTTATCATCCTCAAACCAGTGGGCAGGTTGAGGTTTCCAATAGACAAATCAAGCTTTTTTTTGGAGAAAACTGTGAACCAAAACCGGAAAGATTGGTCCACCAAACTTGTAGATGCCCTATGGGCCTACAGGATCGCATTCAAGACGATTCTAGGGATGTCTCCTTATAGGTTAGTCTTTGAGAATGCTTGTCACCTATCCGTTGAGTTAGAGTACCGGGCATTACGGGCAATCAAGCAGTTGAATTTTGACTTGACTAAGGCCGGTGATCTTCGAAAATTACAAATTTTCGAATCAGAGGAGTTGAGAAATGAGGCCTATGAAAATACTAAGATCACTAAAGATAGAGTTAAGATTTTTCATGATAAATACATCATAAGAAAAAAATTTGTCTCTGGATAAAAAGTCTTATTATATAATTCTAGGCTTCATCTTTTTTCAGGAAAATTAATCAAGATGGATTGGGCCATTCATTGTAAAAACCGTGTTCCACACGGTGCTGTGGAGATCAGTGACACTAAAAATGGAAATGACTTTAAGGTAAATGGTCAACGCTTTAAACCTTTCTTGAAATCGCTGTCGGTAAATGAAATGGCTATGGGTCTTTTTAACCGAGTGTATCAGTAACTTTCCTCTTTTCCATTTTATTTCATGCATCTATGCATTTCTTTCATACATTGGGGACAATGCAGGAGATAAGTGTGGGGGAGGGCTCTAACATAACTAACCTAACATAACTAATATATATGGGAAAAAAAAGAAGAAAACAAAGAAAAAATATATATTTATAAATATATATATATATAGAAAAAAACTTTTTGAAAGGTAAGAACAATATTTTGATATATTTTTTTGTAAGAAATTAAGTCAATTATAAGGAATAGAAAAATCATAATTAAGATTTCTTATACTTGGTCAAAATAAGATAACTTGTTTGATTTTCAGTGTTAGGAAGAAAATTGATGAAAGTAATTTGGTCTTGATCTTTATCTTGAAGAAATATGCATACTTTATACACTTACACACTTAGGGTTCAAAGACAAAAATCTTATGCCTTATGAAATATATATATATATATATATGGGGTTACTGTACCTCAACTGACGGCTGAGAGAGTTTCTTAGCCGGGGACGTAACAACATAATAGCCTCGAATTGACATTAATTTGGCGGATAAAACCAGAGAAATCCTGCCTAAATTACTATCAGTCACCTCAACAGTGTCTTTAACGAAAATACCCTCCCTCACAACTTTTTACCGTATGTAAAATATTTCCTTTCAAAAAAATTTACAGATCTAAAATTTCAGTTTATCATTCTGAAGAGATTAGTGCTATTGTTTCACAATATTTCTTAGTTTTTTAAAAATATATTTGCTACATATGGCGCCAAAGAAATCATCCTCGAAAAAAGGTAATGGGCAAACAAAAGCAAATTTTTTTAGGGTTTGTAAATTTTAATAGTTATATTTTTTCAGATTTGATTCCATTTCTTTCATTTTTTTTTAAAATTTGCGACCATGGTCCCAAATAAGAGAGAGATTCGCAAACTTGAGATCATGAATCGCTTTTTAAATTTATAAATTTTGTAGCACAGCGACCAAGGTCCTGAAAATCACTTAGAGGGGGTGAATAGGTGATTATGCTAATTAATACACAATAAAAATTATGATGCAACAATCAACCCAAAACAAGATTAGAAGCCGAATACCCGTGAAGGACTCTGAACTTCTTCCTCCTGATTCCTCTAGATATGAGTTGGAGGTGCGCAATTCAATCTTGTTGTATGAGAATTTGATTGACAATATGAAAATGCAACAAGTGAATAAAGCAATGAGTGAAAATAGACCAAGTAATTGAAGTAATTCAAGCAAATAATTGAAGCAAGAATATAGTGCAAGAGATAAGAGCAAGTAAACCAAACGTAAACACCAAGAATTTTTCCGAGGTTCGAGCACCCAGCTCTACGTCCTCGCCTTCACCCAGAAGGATTTCTAACTACTAACTTCACAAATAGTTACAACTACACCGGAGTACCCAACTCCACAATTTCAAGTACAAGTTCTCTCTTAATGATCAAAAGACCACAAACTTTCTTTACAAAAAACCTCTTTCCCTTACAAGAGCCCTGTAGAATAATGGCTAGAATTTGAAGCTCAAATATTGTAAGTGGAAAAGGAAAAATGAACTTGAGAGAGTTTAGAAAATAAAACTTCAGTGATGAGGGATTCTTCAGCACAAAAACCAAAGGCCAAACTCTTTTGAATGCCTTTGAAAACTTTTGAAACTTTTTGTAATGCTTGTTGTTGTAAAAACCTCTCCCTAATCACCCCTATTTATAGGAGAGGGTTAGGGATTAAAGAGTAAACCCACATAATGGTAATTAGGAAGTATTTGACCCAGAAAATACCATTTAAACATATTTAGATAAGAAAAAGATAAATTTAAAACGTGTTTAAAAACTAGCCGTTATGGCTGAAACGGCTCTCTCGGTCGACCGGTCGGTCGACCGGAGTTCAAATAAAATGACCGTTGCAGGCTCTCGGTCGACCGAAAATAAACAGATAGTGACACCATTTCAGTCGGCCAGCCGCTCGGTCGACCGAAGGGCTTCGGTCGTCCGCCCGGTCGACCGGGAAATGTGCACACGGATATGCACCAAAACTGCCAGAAATCCAGTCGACTGGGTCAGTCGGCTGATCTGACCTGACTAGTGTCGGTCGACCGGTCGATCGAATGGCTCAGGCCAAAAGTCAAAACTGAGCAAGAATTTTGAAGGGGATTTGAAATCTAACAGGATAGTTTTGTTTTGAAACATGTATATTATCCAAAATTTAGTTTGTAATCAAAAGGCTTTAAGTTAAAATAATTTATATATATATATATAGGGAATATTTTTGTAAATGATATGTACGCAAAAACGTGTGTGATAGAGCTTCAAACCTATTCATTATTCTTTAACAAAACTATAAAATTAAAAACAAATCTAATGAATTCTCTTGAACAATCTTGAAGTCTTGAGCCATGCAAAGCCTAGCTAGAGCCTTCTCTTCTATGTTACTTCCTTGATGTGCCATAAGCCTTCTTTGCTCCATAAACTTAGAATTTCTTGCAAAAGCTAAGCAATGGCCTCCAAACATGGTTCAAAACCTGAAACTTATCTTGAACAAACTTATTAGTACCAAATGGCTCTTATTTGTTTTATTATCATCAAAACTCTAAACAAATGGAGAGTGTAACCTTTTGGGCCAACAATCTCCCTCTTTTTGATGATAACAAAACAAATAGGCTATGTTAAAAAAATAAAAGAGAGGTGTTAAGCTCCCCCTCAAATTATGCTACATTAAACAAATAAAAAACCATGAGATATTAAACACTTGCAAAACACTTAAACTTAAATACAAGAAATCATAAACACATTGTAAAAACAAAAACAATATAAACAAAAACAATATATATTGAAATCAAGACCATAATAAACTCAAACTTATTCTCCCCCTTTTTGTCATACATCAAAAAGGGTAAGAAAAACATTTTATTCAATAACACAAACATTTAGTTCACCACAAATAAAGGAGAATCTAGCAAAATCAAGTGGTTTAGTGAAACTATCGACAAGTTGCAAATCCGAGGAAACATAATCAATATCTATATCTCCTTTCTCAAAATGATCTCTAAGAAAGTGATATCTAATCTCAATATGCTTGGTCTTACTATGTTGATTTGCATTCTTGGTCATATGAATAGTACTAGTATTATCACAAAAAAATTTTATATGATCATAATGCAAATCATAATCAAGGAGAGTATGTTTCATCCAAAGGACTTGTGCACAACAAGCCCCCGCTGCAACATACTCCGACTCGGCGGTTGAGAGAGCTACGGAATTTTGTTTCCTAGAGGACCATGAAACAAGACAATTACCAAGAAGTTGACATGTCCCACTAGTACTCTTTCTATCTACTCTACAACCTGCATAGTCAGCATCCGAAAAACTCGTCATTGAAAAATCTCTGGTTTTCGGATACCAAAGACCCATTCCAATTGTGCCCTTAATATAATGAATGATGCGTTTTACCGCAATAAGATGGGACTCTTTAGGACACAATTGGAATCTAGCACAAAGACACACACTAAACATGATGTCCGGCCTACTTGCCGTCAAATACAACAAACTTCCTATCATGCTTCTATATAACTTAATATCAACACATTTACCTTGGTCATCCTTATCAAGCTTGGTTGTAGTTGCCATGGGAGTGTTGCAAACTTTTGATCCTTCAAGTCCAAACTTCTTTACGAGTTCCTTTGCATACTTGGCTTGACTTATGAATATCCCATCTTGCAATTGCTTGATTTGGAGTCCAAGAAAGAAATTCAATTCACCCATGGAAGACATTTCAAACTCACATTGCATAACCTTTTCAAACTCCTTGCATAAAAACTCATTAGTAGAACCAAAGATTATATCATCAATATAAATTTGTACAATTAAAATGTTATTATTAACATGTTTAGTAAAAAGAGTTGTGTCTACTTTGCCTTTAACAAAATCATTTGAAATGAGAAAACTAGAAAGCCTTTCATACCAAGCTCTTGGAGCTTGCTTCAATCCATACAAAGCTTTATCAAGTTTGAAAACATAATTAGGATGAACATGATCAATAAAACCGGGAGGTTGTTCAACATAAACTTTTTCATTAATAAAACCATTTAAAAATGCACTTTTCACATCCATTTGAAAAAATTTAAAATTTTTAAAAGATGCAAAAGCTAGTGTTATCCGTATGGCTTCAAGCCGTGCTACAGGTGCAAAGGTCTCCTCAAAGTCAATTCCTTCAACTTGAGTGTAACCTTGGGCTACTAATCTAGCTTTATTCCTAATAACATTTCCGAACTCATCCATCTTGTTCCTAAAGATCCACTTAGTACCAATTATTGGTCTATCGTGAGGTCTAGGTACAAGGTGCCAAACTTGGTTGCGCTCAAATTGATTGAATTCCTCTTGCATGGCTAGCAACCAATATGAGTCTGCCTCGGCTTCGAGGATGCTTTTGGGTTCAAAATGAGAAATGAATGCAAAGTTACCATATAAGTCATGGAGTTTGGAGCGAGTTGTTACCCCTTTAGAGACATCACCTAAAATGAGTTCCTTGGGGTGATTTGTAGCGTATCTCCAATCTTTAGGAAGCGGTAAGAGCTTTCCTCTTTATCCTTTTGAACATCACCAATGGGTTCTTGCTTTTCTTCTTGAGCGGGTGAGTCCTTTAGGGATAGTCTCTCCATGTCTTCACCTAATGGGTCAATCTCTACAACATTCTCAACAACCACATTAGATTCTTCAAATTTAACATGCATGGATTCTTCAATGGTTTGAGAAGATCTATTGAATACTCTATAAGCTTTACTAGTAGAAGAATATCCAATAAAAATAGCTTCATAAGCCTTAGCATCAATTTACCCAAGTTATTGTTGGAACATATTTCGATGAAGACGTTTGTGAAGATCAATTCATTTGGAGCTCTTACACATGACGAATCAAGAGTCCGACATGATCAAGATGTGCCAAGGAGAGTTGATAGAGTGTGGTTTGTAAAGTTGAAGTAGCATGTAAAAGCCTTGACACAAAACACACTTCATTGGTCCATTAGTCGACTTGAAGACCATTATAAGTCGACTAACCCATTGACTAGTCGACTTAACCCAAACCCAAGTCAACTAATCCTGTGTCCTGAATCTGACCCAACTCTCTGTTTGATAATTAGTCGACCAACAGTAAACCAAGTCGACTAATATCATTTTGTAGTCGACTTATAGAATTCCCCTAGTCGACTAATCCCTGGTCAAGTCGACTAATTATTAGTTGCAGTCGACTTGAATCAGTTATTCTGAAACTGTTCTTCCAACGTACACTGACCTAGTCGACTTATAGTCAAACCTAGTCGACTAATAGAAGGAATTTTGCCTAGGTTAGTCGACTAACTCTATGGCAAGTCGACTAATAGGCTGTTCTGACTGTTGGACAATTTCTGACTGTTGGTCTTTTGTGCAACTGTTTTCAACGTTCCTTGATTCAAATTGTACCTAATAACTCCCTAACTAACCCTAGTCTTCAGCTATAAATGGGGAAGTTATTGTAAAGGCCAAGTTAAGAATTAACCAAGATTTTCCATCAGTTTTCCAAAAGCCAAAATCTGAAAAACCTGAAAACTGTTTTTCTCACTTCAGTTCTTCACCAAAAGACATTTCCATTGTGAAGATTCTCTGAAGTTTTTGTTTCCTATACTATACCTTGTCCACATACACATTCAGTATCAAGGCTATAGGAAAAGAGTTGTAATTCTCAAAGTGTTCATTGTACACGGGAGGCTTCTTGGTTGAAGAGGCAAGTTGTACAAGGTGACCATTGTACATGGGAGGCTTCTTGGTTGTAGAGGCAGTTGTACAAAGGTAAAATGTGTTCTCTTGGTGGAAGAGAAGGTGTACACATTTGGCGAAGGGGATTCGACAAGTGGTGTACATGTTGTATTGATTTTGGGTGGCAAGATCAAGGTTAAAGGAAAATCTCAAGCGGGTGGCTTGGGGACTGGATGTAGGTCACAAGGACCGAACCAGGATAAATCTCTTTTTTTGCGTTTGTCAATTTCTGAGATTTGTTTTCCTTTACATGCAAGTTATTTATTTTGTTTATTTACTTAACGCTAATCCTTCTAGTTTTAGATTTGTGTTGACTTGAGTTATTTCAGATCTATAGTTGCCTACAAGAGATAATTCCGCAATTAGTCCTTATCTCAACGATCCAACATTTGGTATCAGAGTAGGGGAGAGCCAAGTTCGTCAACAGGCAACAACCATACCAAATCCTACATTTGGTATCAGAGCGAGGGTCATCAACCGGCATCTACATTCCTACTTCATCAACCGGAGTACACGCTCTGATCCTACATTTGGTATCAGAGCCCTGCATACCTCGTCAACAACAAGGATGGCAACTGAGTTCTCATCATCCCAATTCAAAGAAGGACATTCTACACAGCGTCCACCGCTATTTGACGGAACCAACTACAACTATTGGAAGTGTAGAATGAAGATATACTTGCAGTCACTCAACTACGACCTTTGGAACATCGTAGAAGCATCATACACCAAGCCTACAACCAACTACAACGCTTGGAGTGAAGATCAAAAGAAGAACGCGAACCTTGACGCCAAAGCAATGAATGCTCTATTCTGTGCCCTTACCAAAGAAGAGTTCAACGTGTTTCAACAGCAACTTCTGCACATCAAATATGGCATACTCTTCAGGTAACACACGAAGGCACTAATAAAGTTAAGGAATCTAAAATATCTGTTCTTGTCCACAGGTTTGAGTTATTCAAAATGAAGGAGAATGAAACCATATCCGAGATGGTTACAAGATTCATCGACATCACCAATACATTAGCATCCCTTGGAAAGGACTACACCCAAGTTGAAAGAGTTCGAAAGATCCTTCGTGCACTCACACCAGAATGGGAGAAGAAGACAACCGCCATTGAAGAGGCGAATGATCTCTCAACTATGACATTAGAAAACCTAATCGGTAATCTAATGGCATACGAAGTGCAGTTAGAAGAAAGGAAGAAGGACGAACGACAACACCGTTCAAAGAAGAAAGAACTCACCTTCCATGCATCTTCCGACACGGACAATGATGACGAAGAGGAGATGGCAATGCTCTCAAAGAAGTTCAGGAAAATTCTTAAGCAAGGTAAATTCAAGTGTTTTAATTGTGATAAACCAGGACATATGAAGATGGATTGCCCTTTGCTCAAGAAGAAAGATAAGTACAAGAGTAAGAAGTTCAGAAAGAAGAAGAACTACGAAGCATCTTCAGAATATAGTGATTCCTCATCTTCTGATGAAGAAGAATCCACTGAACATGTTAACTTATGTTACATGACCATAGAAGATGAAGAGGTATCGTTTTCTGAACTCTCTGATGCATTTAATGAGTTATTTATGAATCTGAAAAATGAAAAACTGAAAAACAGATTTTTGTTAAAAGAAAATGAGAAACTTTTACAGGAAAATTCTGTTTATGCATTACAATGTTCTTCTATAAATTCTCAACAAGATGAAACTGAAAAAGTCATATCATCTTTGAAAATTGAAAATGAGAAGTTTATAAAAGAAAACATTTTTCTGAAAATGGAAACTAAGTCTTTGAATGATAGAATTTCTATATTAGAAAAAGACATGTTAGTTTTCAAAAAGAAATATGAAGATCTTATGCAAAATGTGACTAAGTTTAATAAAGGAAAAGAAAAATTAAATGATCTATTATCTTTTCAGAATTTGTCACATGATAATCATGGTATTGGTTTTATTGCAAAATCTTCATGTTATAATCATCCATATAGTTATTTTGTAAAAAGAAAGTCTAAGAAAAGTAAGTTTATATGGATTCCTAAAAATTTAAGTTTTCATGATAAAAATACATATATTGCATCATACATTCATGATATATGTGATTCTTGCAACTATGTGTATATTAACAGGTGAAAACCAAATTCTAAATGGATTTGGAGTCCTAAAGGTTAAAATGATTTTTATGTTTGGTACCATCTAACGTTTTATCTTGCAGGTACCATATAAAAGTTAATAAGGACATAAATATATATATGTACTAATATATTTGTTGCAGGGGGAGAACAAAATATTTCTCTATCTGTTATAACCCATTTCTGTAGGGGGAGGAAAAGATAACATATTTTCTGCAGGGGGAGGACTTGTGCACACAAAGCGTCATCATCAAAAAGGGGGAGAATGTTGGAACATATTTCGATGAAGACGTTTGTGAAGATCAATTCATTTGGAGCTCTTACACATGACGAATCAAGAGTCCGACATGATCAAGATGTGCCAAGGAGAGTTGATAGAGTGTGGTTTGTAAAGTTGAAGTAGCATGTAAAAGTCTTGACACAAACACACACTTCATTGGTCCATTAGTCGACTTGAAGACCATTATAAGTCGACTAACCCATTGACTAGTCGACTTAACCCAAACCCAAGTCGACTAATCCTGTGTCCTGAATCTGACCCAACTCTCAATTTGATAATTAGTCGACCAACAGTAAACCAAGTCGACTAATATCATTTTGTAGTCGACTTATAGAATTCCCCTAGTCGACTAATCCCTGGTCAAGTCGACTAATTGTTAGTTGCAGTCGACTTGAATCAGTTATTCTGAAACTGTTCTTCCAACGTACACTGACCTAGTCGACTTATAGTCAAACCTAGTCGACTAATAGAAGGAATTTTGCCTAGGTTAGTCGACTAACTCTATGGGCAAGTCGACTAATAGGCTGTTCTGACTGTTGGACAGTTTCTGACTGTTGGTCTTTTGTGCAACTGTTTTCAACGTTCCTTTGATTCAAATTGCACCTAATAACTCCCTAACTAATCCTAGTCTTCAGCTATAAATAGGGAAGTTATTGCAAAGGCCAAAGTTAAGAATTAACCAAGATTTTCCATCAGTTTTCCAAAAGCCAAAATCTGAAAAACCTGAAAACTGTTTTTCCCACTTCAGTTCTTCACCAAAAGACATTTCCATTGTGAAGATTCTCTGAAGTTTTTGTTTCCTATACTGTACCTTGTCCACATACACATTCAGTATCAAGGCTATAGGAAAAGAGTTATAATTCTCAAAGTGTTCATTGTACACGGGAGGCTTCTTGGTTGAAGAGGCAAGTTGTACAAGGTGACCATTGTACACGGGAGGCTTCTTGGTTGTAGAGGCAGTTGTACAAAGGTAAAATGTGTTCTCTTGGTGGAAGAGAAGGTGTGCACATTTGGCGAAGGGAATTCGACAAGTGGTGTACATGTTGTATTGATTTTGGGTGGCAAGATCAAGGTTAAAGGAAAATCTCAAACGGGTGGCTTGGGGACTGGATGTAGGTCACAAGGACCGAATCAGGATAAATCTCTTTGTTTGCGTTTGTCAATTTTGAGATTTGTTTTCCTTTACATGCAAGTTATTTATTTTGTTTATTTACTTAACGCTAATCCTTCTAGTTTTAGATTTTTGTTGACTTGAGTTATTTCAGATCTATAGTTGCCTACAAGAGATAATTCCGCAATTAGTCCTTATCTCAACGATCCAACAGTTATCTCTAGTATTCAAAACAAAACACTTGCATCCAAAAACTTTGAAATATGCAACATTAGGTTTTCTAGAATGATACATTTCAAAAGATATTTTGGAAGAATTTTTACACAAATAAATACGATTTGAAATATAGCATGCGGTGTTTACGGCCTCGGCCCATAGATATTGAGGGAGGTCATATTCACTTATCATGGTCCTAGCCATCTCTTGAAGTGTTCTATTCTTTCTTTCTACAACTCCATTTTGTTGTGGAGCTCTAGGACATGACATTTCATGCTTGATTCTCTTTTCATCACAATAAGTCATGAAGAGTTGGTTAACAAACTCACCACCTCTATCACTCCTTATTTTCAAAATCGAAAAACCTTTTTCTTTTTCAACCCTTTTCGAAAAATTTTGAAATGAGAAAAAGTTTGATCTTTGTGTTCTAAAAAGAAAACCCAAGTAAATCAGAAAAAATCATCAACTAAAACAAATGCATGTCTACTACCATTTAAGCTCTTAGTTTTAGTTGGTCCAAAAAGATCCATGTTAATTAATTCTAATGGCCTAGTTGACATGATATCCTTGATTGGTTTGAAGGAAGACTTGGTTTGTTTCCCAAGTTGGCACGCACCACAAATGCGGTCTTTCTCAAACTTCAAGTAAGGAATACCCTTCACCAATTCCTTAGAATTAATCCTAGAAAGATGGTCAAAAGATGCATGTCCTAATCTTCTATGCTAAAGCCAAGAATTTTCATCAAAAACATTCAAGCATTTAGTAGAACAATCCAAATTAAGCATGTCAATGATATAAACATTATCATCACGAAATCCGGTGAGAATACAATCATTAGTTTTGCAATCAAAAATCTTGCAAGAAGAGTCATCAAAAACAACTTTAAGACCACGATCACAAAGTTGACTTATACTAAGCAAGTTATGTTTTAAACCATCAACAAGAACAACATTTTCTATAATAGGAGATGCACCTATTTGAATGTTACCTATACCGATGATAGTGCCCTTGGAGTCATCCCCGAAGGTGACGGTGCCACCTTCAACGTACCTTGATAGGGTTGTGAAGTTGTTGATATCCCATGTCATGTGTCTTGAACAACCACTATCAAGGTACCACCGCTCCTTACGTCTTGGAGCCTTAGTGTGTACCTACATCAAATAATTTAGGACTTGATTTTGGTACCCACATTTTCTTGGGTCCTAAAGCGTTAGTGTCATGAATCCATACAAGATTATTTGTTCTATTTATTTGGTCATAACAAAACTTAGCCAAATGTCCATTCTTACCACAATAAGTACATCTATACACTCTACCATATTTAAAAGCATAGTGAGTGTGTGACTTGTGAGCATGTGTAGATTTAGCATGAGTGTTGTGTGTAGTGTGAGCATGAGGAATTTTGACATGAGAAGCTTTAGCATGAGAAGTGTGCTTTTTAAAAAACATTTCCTCAAGTTTCTTAGTGTTGAAAGCATAATCCTTCAAAACTTTTTCAAAATCAACAATTCTGGTTTTTAATGAAGAAATTTCTTTTCATCAATCTTTGAAAATTTTGCTTTGCAAGCAACTTTATAAGCACTAAATTCATTTTGAGTAGAAATAAGATTGGAAGAAATTTCATCTTTCTCTAGAAACAATAGCAAGTTGATTTTTAAGAAAAGCAACTTCCTTTTCTAATTTAGAACATTCAATCTTTTTATTATCATAGGTTTCCGAGAGTTCAACAAAAACATGTACAATAACTTCTTTACTTAATTCATCATCTTCATCAAGAGGTTGTGGGGTTACCTTTGGTGTGTTTGCCATGAAACACATGTTCGCCGTGTCCACCTCGTCTTCGGATTCGCTTTCCGAATCCCATGTGGCTTTGTAGGCTTTCTTTTTTACCGGCTTCTTTGGCTTGAAGGAGGAAGTCATCTTCTTCTTGAAATCCGGGCAACCGCCATAATGTGTCGGGCTTTCGGCAATTGTAGCAAATGATTCTTCTCTCCTCTCTTTCCTTCAAACTTCCTTCTAAAGTTGAGTTTGTTCTTACGGTACATTCTCTTCACGTTTCGCACAAGAAGGGAGAGCTCCTCATCATCTTCTTCTTCTTCTTCTTCGTCATCAAGAGTGGAGGAAGACTTGAAGGCCATGGATTTCTTCTTTGAGGAGCCGCTTCTTCTCTTGCCTTCTTTTCCATCTCATGAGTCTTCAAATTTCCAATGAGACTTATGAGATCCATTTCATCCTTGTCATTCAATTCTTTCAAGGTGGTGGCCTTTATCTCCCATGATGAAGGAAGAGCCCGAATTACTTTCCGCACCTTTTGGTCATTGCTAATATCATCACCTAAAGAGGAAAGAGCATTGATGATTTTAGTAAACCTTGTAATCATGCAATCAATAGATTCATCATCAATCATTTTAAAAGATTCATATTGGGACCTCAAGAGATCTATCTTAACTCTCTTTACTTGTGATGTCCCCTCGTGTGTGACCAACGAATGTTGCCAATCTCATAGGCGGATTGGCAATGTATTACCCGTGTAAGGTCATCCCCATTCAAGGCGGTTAGGAGGGAATTTTGGGCCTTAGAGTTAGCCTCATATTCTCTAAAGGTAAAGTCGGACCAAGTACTTTCATCACTATCGGGTCTAACATAGGGTTTGGTCAAGGATTTAGCAACTAAGCTACCTAAAGATTGTAAGAAAATAGTCATCCTAACCTTCCAAAAAGGGAAATTAAGTCCATCAAATTTAGGAGGGGTTTTGATGTTGTCGGCCATGTTTACTAGTGTATGAATGAAGGAATGCAAATGATTAATTAGCAAAATTTAAGCATCTCTCTAAGGATGTTAAGCCAAACCTAGAGTTCAAGCTCTGATACCAATTGAAAATCACCTAGAGGGGGGTGAATAGGTGATTATGCTAATTAATGCACAATAAAAAATTATGATGCAACAATCAACCCAAAACAAGACTAGAAGCCGAATACCCTGTGAAGGACTCTGAACTTCTTCCTCCTGATTCCTCTAGATATGAGTTGGAGGTGCGCAATGCAATCTTGTTGTATGAGAATTTGATTGACAATATGAAAATGCAACAAGTGAATAAAGCAATGAGTGAAAATAGACCAAGTAATTGAAGTAAGTAATTCAAGCAAATAATTGAAGCAAGAATATAGTGCAAGAGATAAGAGCAAGTAAACCAAACGCAAACACCAAGAATTTTTCCGAGGTTCGAGCACCCAGCTCTATGTCCCCGCCTTCACCCAGAAGGATTTCGAACTACTAACTTTACAAATAGTTACAACTATACCGGAGTACCCAACTCCACAATTTCAAGTACAAGTTCTCTCTTGGTGATCAAAAGACCACAAACTTTCTTTTGCAAAAACCTCTTTTCCTTACAAGAGCCCTGTAGAATAATGGTTAGAATTTGAAGCTCAAATATTGTAAGTGAAAAAGAAAAATGAACTTGAGAGAGTTTAGAAAATAAAACTTCAGTGATGAGGGATTCTTCAGCACAAAAACCAAAGGCCAAACTCTTTTGAATGCCTTTGAAAACTTTTGAAACTTTTTGTAAATGCTTGTTGTTATAAAAACCTTTCCCTAATCACCCCTATTTATAGGAGAGGGCTAGGGATTAAAGAGTAAACCCACATAATGGTAATTAGGAAGTATTTGACCCAGAAAATACCATTTAAACATATTTAGATAAGAAAAAGACAAATTTAAAACGTGTTTAAAAACTAGCCGTTATGGCTGAAACGGCTCTCTCAGTCGACCGGTCGGTCGACCGGAGTTCAAATAAAATGACCGTTGCAGGCTCTCGGTCGACCGTCCGGTCGACGAAATAAACAGAGAGTGATACCATTTCAGTCGGCCAGCCGCTCGGTCGACCGAAGGGCTCCGGTCGTCCGCCCAGTCGACCGGGAAATGTGCACAGGGATATGCACCAAAACTGCCAGAAATCCAGTCGACTGGGTCGGTCGGCTGATCTGACCTGACTAGTGTCGGTCGACCGGTCGGTCGACCGGCTCAGGCCAAAAGTCAAAACTGAGCAAGAATTTTGAAGGGATTTGAAATCTAACAGGATAGTTTTGTTTTGAAACATGTATAATATCCAAAATTGAGTTTGTAATTAAAAGGCTTTAAGTTAAAATAATTTTTATATATATAGGGAATATTTTTGGAAATGATATGTGCGCAAAAACGTGTGTGATAGAGCTTCAAACCTATTCATTATTCTTTAACAAAACTATAAAATTAAAAACAAATCTAATGAATTCTCTTGAACAATCTTGAAGTCTTGAGCCATGCAAAGCCTAGTTAGAGCCTTCTCTTCTATGTTACTTCCTTGATGTGCCATAAGCCTTCTTTACTCCATGAACTTAGAATTTCTTGCAAAAGCTAAGCAATGGCCTCCAAACATGGTACAAAACCTGAAACTTATCTTGAACAAACTTATTAGCACCAAATGGCTCTTATTTGTTTTGTTATCATCAAAACTCTAAACAAATGGAGAGTGTAATCTTTTGGGCCAACAGGTCCAATTTTTTAAACTATATAGGCCAACTTTGTCACAGTGAAACTCTAAAGTACAACTACTTATAAAAAGTACAGTAAATGTGAAAAATGATATAAAACTCTACTTATAATGACACGCCAGTCGCAGCATGCGATATGAATCTCTCTGCGCTGTGCGACCCTGGTCGCAGTTCATGACTGAAACTGTCAAAATGAATACTTTATTCCTTCTAGTTAGATGCAACATGAAACTACTTCTTCTGCAATTAAAAAGGAAAAGTAAGAATTTTAAACATAAATCTTTAGAAAGAACTATATAACAGGTTTAATTTAATACCAATAATGGCTCTTGACAGTTTTCACATCTTTGATGCTTCACTTCCTTCTGAGATAGAGAATCTTCAAAATCAGACTTAAACCTGGATGCAGCTCTAGGCCTCCTTTTGGTTGGTACAGGACCAATTGGATCGCGTATAGTCAATTCTTCACCATCTCACAGAACAACGACGGATCCACTGGAACCAATAGTAGTTTTAAACTGTGATGATTGATAATTTACTGACATGACTTTGTATTCACTAGTGGTTTCTTCAGCAAATCTTTCCAAAACTGCGTTCAACTTTGAAAGATGGATATCAGAATCGGCGACCATTTCAAGAATTGCATTAAATTTGAAACAAAGTGTCCACAATCTAGCCGTCCCTGGAGTGTCTTGACTGGGAAAAGGCCTAATGTCATTTTCAAATGCAACATTTTTATAACGAGCATCCAACCTCTATCTCTGAAGTATATATGATTCTGATATATGTGTAACGTGATTGCACCACAAAATACACAGAATATGTCTACGAAGGATACCCTCTGTTTCGAATAATGAGCAACTACAAGACTGTAACGCCCCGATCCCGACGATACGGGGACGTCACTGCAACGTATATACGTAGGTCAGAACTACCCTCCCGTATATACGCTAAGCATCAGTACAGACAAGAATCAGAGTACGGAAGCAAATGGTGCATTATACATTCCAACACATATAGTACAATTACACAGTTATCATCAGAAGTGATCACAATATTACATGAATATCATATCACTAGTATGCGCAAATGCGAGAATACAAAAGATATACATATATGAACAGTATAAAAGGGTGTCCACATACATGTATACAAGGAATGTACAAGTATGAATAGAAAAAGGGCACTCACGAGTTTGCTAAGGGAAAACTCGAGAGGCACAAAGGGGGTCTGGAAGGATGTGGCTCTTGACTGTCGTCTGGAGATCCACGCTACCGCTGCGCCACTCTGAGCAGCAACAGGAAACCCATACGCTCCAAGCTCCGAAACCTGGACATGAGAATCCAGGGGAGTCAGTGAAACTCCCCAGGCGAGTAGGATGCAAAAGCCAGGTGGCGAGCCAAGGGTGAGTACAAGAGTCAAGTACAGGAGACAGGAGGGTTAGAACACAAAGGAAGTATATATGAACAAGTATATAATAATATCCATAAAACAGGAAATCCAGGATAAAGCAGAATATGAGCCGTTAATACGATAATACTCATAAAACCGGAAATTCGAAGTAAAATCCAAGACTAGCAAATATAGTAATGCATATCACAGATTCAGAGCCATTTAAGTTGCAGGCTTTAGTATGCGTCCCATTCCACATACCTCTACTTACAACTTAAAGAGCCAGTTATTATGACACTTTATTATTACTCGTCTTACCATATATCTAGGTATGTGTCTCGGTATATATCCCAACTCACATACTTCCATATATAGAAAGTCGAGGTGTTATTGGAAATAGCGGTTGTATCAACGAACTATGTTTACAGTGGGTCCGTGCATGCCCGGGACCACGGTCCAGGATTGTTCCGTTGCATGGAAACGGAAGCCAGCCGCTAGGCTAAACAGGAGGGACTTATGTATGCCCTATCATAACAGTAATAAGGGAGCCAGCTCTCCCCTCGGTCCCCTGGAGTACCACAGGTCAGACCGGATATAGTGCACAACCTAATGCCACTGTAAACACGAACACATATCGATATCCGCATATTTCCCCCGACCCAATACAAGTTGGTCCTTTTTAGGATTCAATAGTTTAATTATCACTTTACGGGAATAATAGAATCAGGACATGATCAGGAAATCTGGAGTACATAAGTACTATACAGTCAGGTCACTGCATGTAAAGCAGGAATACAATATACAGGTCACTGATCATGATACAGGATAACAAATCAGGATTCCCGTAAAGATGACAATCACAAGTCAAGTACATCATGCTGGGTGTAAAGTGATAGCATGATAGGATGGTGACATTTAGCAATCAATCAAACAAGTCAAGAGATAGATATTAGGTCAGTGGTAAGTCGTGGTCATAATAATAGGGTCTTGCCAAATAGTGGCATGACAGGTAGTCAGGTGATACCATACTAGAGGTCAGGTGATACCACGCCAGATGTAAGGTGATATACATGTGTTAAAAGTAAGCATGCAACTGATATGTCTGAGGCAATAACATGGCAATGATAACATAGCAGAAATCTAGAAGTCAACGACCACGAAGGGTCGGCCACGCATGGTATAAAAGCATCAAAAGATATATATAGACATGGAATCAAATACATGAAAATAGGAAATGAAATACTTATCGTTCCGACGAAACTGGAAACTCAAATAGAGATAAGAGAAGAGCGAGACTACTCGCCTAAATCACCAATATGCCGAAAGATCCAATATCCACGGAAGCTCGGGATGCGCCACAAACCTGATATAAACATGTAGAGAGAAGGGGAGAGAGAAAGAGAGAAGGGAAGATGATGTTTGTCAAGTGACAAGTCAAGTAATACATATCAAGTAACGAGTCATGAAATACAAGATACAAATACATGAACCAAGTATAAGATCCAAAGTTAAGAAGATAAGCAACTATAACAGACAGCCAATAATTAGTCGACTGGGTGGACAGGGTAGTCGACTAATAGAGGGGTTAGTCGACTAGGAAGATGGGGTAGTCGACTAATACTGTGATCCAGAGAGTTGGATTTCTGTTTCAGGAAAAGGTTAGTCGACTAGGGTCATATGGGTAGTCGACTAACAGACATGACAAGTCGACTAACAGTTATGTTAAGTCGACTAAATCTGAGATACAGAGAGTTAAGGTTTCTGGTTCAGGAAAGGTTAGTCGACTAGGGTCAAGGGTGTAGTCGACTAAGGGTCTCTAGTCGACTGGTAATTTGGTCTAGTCGACTAAAACTGTGTTTCCAGAAAATGGTTAAGTTTCAAATGAAAGGGTAGTCGACTAATGGCTAGGTCAAGTCGACTAATCGTGGGAAAACAGCAAACAGAACAGATTTCTAGGGTTTTGGTTTGATGACTAATTAATCATGGATTTGAAGACATATTTGTACAAGATATGAAAATACAAACATACTAAGAATAAATCAAGTCTAGATGAGGAAGATTACTCACCAAATTGATGATAGAGAGGAAGAGGAAAGGTAGAGTTGGTGATGATCCTTGAGGAAGAAGGAGATGGAGGAGTTGTTGTTGTTGGTGATGGAGGAGGTGGAGCTTGGCCGGAGTTGGGAGGAGTCCTCGCCGGCGACGTGGCCGGAGTGGCTGGCCGGAGGTTGGGTCGGCCGGTTCTCTTGGAGAAGAAGAAGAAGAAGAAAGAAATGAGAGGAGAAAAGAAAAAAAAGGAAAAAAAAATAGAAATGTAAAGGGAAAGTTTATATAGGTTTGAGATTTTGTAAAGGAGTTGCAATTAAACAAAAGAGAGGGACTTAATTGCAAATAAGGGAGGATGAGGTGTCTCCTCTAGCCACACTTGGCAAGCCATGGAAGAGAGAGAAAAAGAGATGCATTTAATGGAGGAAGTAGGTGGAAGTGTGTGGTGTTGGAATTTTGGAGGAAGTGGGATTTTTGGAAAATAGAAAAGCTTGTGGTTGTGGAGGAAGGAAAAAGGAAAAGGAAAAAGAAAAGAAATTACAATGAGAAGATATTTCTCTTTGACTTGAAAAATGAAAATATTGAAAAGGCTGATTCCCGGGTTTAAATCATGGATGCGGAAAACATTTCGGAAAATGCCGGAATCGTCCGAAATTCAAGTATCTCGGAACGACCCGAAATAATTATCAAAAATCAAGAATATTATACTAAGTATCATAGTGAAATCCGTTCGAAGAAATACTTTATAGTTTTAAAACTAAAAATCCTGGAATCAATAATTTACCGACTCCGTTGGAATTTTCATAAAATCCAAAATCCTCAGAAAAAGAATGTAGGTAGAAAATATGATTCTAAGGAATAATGTCTAAAAAATCATTTAGAAATTCCAAACCGTTTAGGAATTAAAAATCTAGGAATCGGTCAGCGGCACTGGCCGACACCGGTTTTGAAGAAATTCCTTTTAATCCAAGAAAATTCCAGAAAATCATATAAAATCTAAAATATTGGAAAATGATGTTTAAAATTAAAATCGGTCAAATCTAATTATCAGAATGTCCAAACCGAGCAATACTCTGGGATCGGGCCTTCGGTTCAAACTAAGGTTGACTCCGAATCCACGAACCCAAATCCAAGACAAAACAATCATATAAAGAATTCGTAATACAGGATAAATACAGGAAGCAAATCGAAAAAATACGATCGAAAATCTGAATACGCAACTAAGTACGTATTCCGGGAACGGGGTATTACAATCCACCCACCTTACAAAAAATTGCGTCCTCGCAATTTCGTTAAGGGGTAAATTGAATACAAAGGGGACAGCGGTGGAATTTATACCAATTAAGATATGAAGCACTAGAGGTAGGGCTCCCAAGTCGACTGAACAATAATCATCCTCCGCACTTCCGGCTGATGATGTCGTGGCTGTGTAATAAATCTTTAGAATAATGCTGAATAATACTGATGATGTCGTGGCTGTGTAATAAATGAGCCAGAATACCGAAGATAAAGAAAACCCTGATAGTCCTGAGCATCATAATAAAGAAGACCGATAATTAAGAATCCTGATTGCTGTCTTCTGAAAGATAGCCAGATCAAGACGATCTGGAGAATACCAAGCTTCATAGAATTGGCCGAAGAGATCCCATAATAGCTTCTTTCAGAACCAGCCACTACCTCTCTAGTCTAGTCATATCCTAAAATAGTATAAGGCTTCATAAAACCAAAACAGGGAAGGGATATGGAAAGGATTTAGGAATCAAAGGAAAGATAGTCAAGAATAGATAACTCTGCACTTGTAGTTGGAATGTATAACCAAGACTCATGTATTCCAGTTGCAAATTTCATTACCATTAATTTGCCCTCTGGACGTACTGAGGAAGTTAGAGCCTAAGCTCTGATACCATCCTGTAACGCCCGATCCCGACGATACGGGGACGTCACTGCAACGTATATACGTAGGTCAGAACTACCCTCCGTATATACGCTAAGCATCAGTACAGACAAGAATCAGAGTACGGAAGCAAATGGTGCATTATACATTCCAACACATATAGTACAATTACACAGTTATCATCAGAAGTGATCACAATATTACATGAATATCATATCACTAGTATGCGCAAATGCGAGAATACAAAAGATATACATATATGAACAGTATAAAAGGGTGTCCACATACATGTATACAAGGAATGTACAAGTATGAATAGAAAAAGGGCACTCACGAGTTTGCTAAGGGAAAACTCGAGAGGCACAAAGGGGGTCTGGAAGGATGTGGCTCTTGACTGTCGTCGTCTGGAGATCCACGCTACCGCTGCGCCACTCTGAGCAGCAACAGGAAACCCATACGCTCCAAGCTCCGAAACCTGGACATGAGAATCCAGGGGAGTCAGTGAAACTCCCCAGGCGAGTAGGATGCAAAAGCCAGGTGGCGAGCCAAGGGTGAGTACAAGAGTCAAGTACAGGAGACAGGAGGGTTAGAACACAAAGGAAGTATATATGAACAAGTATATAATAATATCCATAAAACAGGAAATCCAGGATAAAGCAGAATATGAGCCGTTAATACGATAATACTCATAAAACCGGAAATTCGAAGTAAAATCCAAGACTAGCAAATATAGTAATGCATATCACAGATTCAGAGCCATTTAAGTTGCAGGCTTTAGTATGCGTCCCATTCCACATACCTCTACTTACAACTTAAAGAGCCAGTTATTATGACACTTTATTATTACTCGTCTTACCATATATCTAGGTATGTGTCTCGGTATATATCCCAACTCACATACTTCCATATATAGAAAGTCGAGGTTGTTATTGGAAATAGCGGTTGTATCAACGAACTATGTTTACAGTGGGTCCCGTGCATGCCCGGGACCACGGTCCAGGATTGTTCCGTTGCATGGAAACGGAAGCCAGCCGCTAGGCTAAACAGGAGGGACTTATGTATGCCCTATCATAACAGTAATAAGGGAGCCAGCTCTCCCCTCGGTCCCCTGGAGTACCACAGGTCAGACCGGATATAGTGCACAACCTAATGCCACTGTAAACACGAACACATATCGATATCCGCATATTTCCCCCGACCCAATACAAGTTGGTCCTTTTTAGGATTCAATAGTTTAATTATCACTTTACGGGAATAATAGAATCAGGACATGATCAGGAAATCTGGAGTACATAAGTACTATACAGTCAGGTCACTGCATGTAAAGCAGGAATACAATATACAGGTCACTGATCATGATACAGGATAACAAATCAGGATTCCCGTAAAGATGACAATCACAAGTCAAGTACATCATGCTGGGTGTAAAGTGATAGCATGATAGGATGGTGACATTTAGCAATCAATCAAACAAGTCAAGAGATAGATATTAGGTCAGTGGTAAGTCGTGGTCATAATAATAGGGTCTTGCCAAATAGTGGCATGACAGGTAGTCAGGTGATACCATACTAGAGGTCAGGTGATACCACGCCAGATGTAAGGTGATATACATGTGTTAAAAGTAAGCATGCAACTGATATGTCTGAGGCAATAACATGGCAATGATAACATAGCAGAAATCTAGAAGTCAACGACCACGAAGGGTCGGCCACGCATGGTATAAAAGCATCAAAAGATATATATAGACATGGAATCAAATACATGAAAATAGGAAATGAAATACTTATCGTTCCGACGAAACTGGAAACTCAAATAGAGATAAGAGAAGAGCGAGACTACTCGCCTAAATCACCAATATGCCGAAAGATCCAATATCCACGGAAGCTCGGGATGCGCCACAAACCTGATATAAACATGTAGAGAGAAGGGGAGAGAGAAAGAGAGAAGGGAAGATGATGTTTGTCAAGTGACAAGTCAAGTAATACATATCAAGTAACGAGTCATGAAATACAAGATACAAATACATGAACCAAGTATAAGATCCAAAGTTAAGAAGATAAGCAACTATAACAGACAGCCAATAATTAGTCGACTGGGTGGACAGGGTAGTCGACTAATAGAGGGGTTAGTCGACTAGGAAGATGGGGTAGTCGACTAATACTGTGATCCAGAGAGTTGGATTTCTGTTTCAGGAAAAGGTTAGTCGACTAGGGTCATATGGGTAGTCGACTAACAGACATGACAAGTCGACTAACAGTTATGTTAAGTCGACTAAATCTGAGATACAGAGAGTTAAGGTTTCTGGTTCAGGAAAGGTTAGTCGACTAGGGTCAAGGGTGTAGTCGACTAAGGGTCTCTAGTCGACTGGTAATTTGGTCTAGTCGACTAAAACTGTGTTTCCAGAAAATGGTAAGTTTCAAATGAAAGGGTTAGTCGACTAATGGCTAGGTCAAGTCGACTAATCGTGGGAAAACAGCAAACAGAACAGATTTCTAGGGTTTGGTTTGATGACTAATTAATCATGGATTTGAAGACATATTTGTACAAGATATGAAAATACAAACATACTAAGAATAAATCAAGTCTAGATGAGGAAGATTACTCACCAAATTAATGATAGAGAGGAAGAGGAAAGTAGAGTTGGTGATGATCCTGAGGAAGAAGGAGATGGAGGAGTTGTTGTTGTTGGTGATGGAGGAGGTGGAGCTTGGCCGGAGTTGGGAGGAGTCCTCGCCGGCGACGTGGCCGGAGTGGCTGGCGGAGGTTGGGTCGGCCGGTTCTCTTGGAGAAGAAGAAGAAGAAGAAAGAAATGAGAGGAGAAAAGAAAGAAAAGGAAAAAAAATAGAAATGTAAAGGGAAAGTTTATATAGGTTTGAGATTTTGTAAAGGAGTTGCAATTAAACAAAAGAGAGGGACTTAATTGCAAATAAGGGAGGATGAGGTGTCTCCTCTAGCCACACTTGGCAAGCCATGGAAGAGAGAGAAAAAGAGATGCATTTAATGGAGGAAGTAGGTGGAAGTGTGTGGTGTTGGAATTTTGGAGGAAGTGGGATTTTGGAAAATAGAAAAGCTTGTGGTTGTGGAGGAAGGAAAAGGAAAAAAGAAAAAGAAAAGAAATTACAATGAGAAGATATTCTCTTTGACTTGAAAGATGAAAATATTGAAAAGGCTGATTCCCGGGTTTAAATCATGGATGCGGAAAACATTTCGGAAAATGCCGGAATCGTCCGAAATTCAAGTATCTCGGAACGACCCGAAATAATTATCAAAAATCAAGAATATTATACTAAGTATCATAGTGAAATCCGTTCGAAGAAATACTTTATAGTTTTAAAACTAAAAATCCTGGAATCAATAATTTACCGACTCCGTTGGAATTTTCATAAAATCCAAAAATCCTCAGAAAAAGAATGTAGGTAGAAAATATGATTCTAAGGAATAATGTCTAAAAAATCATTTAGAAATTCCAAACCGTTTAGGAATTAAAAATCCAGGAATCGGTCAGCGGCACTGGCCGACACCGGTTTTGAAGAAATTCCTTTTAATCCAAGAAAATTTCAGAAAATCATATAAAATCTAAAATATTGGAAAACGATGTTTAAAATTAAATCGGTCAAATCTAATTATCAGAATGTCCAAACCGAGCAATACTCTGGGATCGGGCCTTCGGTTCAAACTAAGGTTGACTCCGAATCCACGAACCCAAATCCAAGACAAAACAATCATATAAAGAATTCGTAATACAGGATAAATACAGGAAGCAAATCGAAAAAATACGATCGAAAATCTGAATACGCAACTAAGTACGTATTCCGGGAACGGGGTATTACAAAGACGCATCAAGTTCATCAGGCTTCTCATAACTAACCTTTTCCCAGTTGTCTTTTGATTCTGAAAAATCACCAACCAGATATTCTGATCCAGGTCCATCGTGTTCCAACTCTTTGAAAAGAGTGTCGTTACAACTGCCTATTTCTTTTGGAACAACTAAAAATCTTTGGGGTATACAGCTTCGAAACCTGTATCTCATATGGATTCGATGTATAGTTGGGCACAGAATTCAAACCCCGAAAGTCTTGTTGAGATTCAGAACTACGACGGGCAGTAACAGCTTTATCATATTGGTGTATAAATTTCACTAGTTTCGTATTTGCATTCACAAAACCATCAAAGAAAGAATTAATACTCTCAGACCTCTGGCAGGTTGTCATTCCGGCACAGAAAACATCCTTGAAATATGCATTAACCCAGTGTCCACGCAGTCTGTGCATCTTCAACAACCAACTGTCTTCTTCTTCTTCTAAATGATATTTTTCATTCATCAGTCGCCATCGCTCCTCGCATGTGCTTATATCACGGGAGGTGTACCAATGATGGAAATCAGAGATCATATCTTCTTCATACTTGTTTGTCATCGGGATTTGTTGCTCGGCAATATGTTTCCGTATATGCCAGAAACAGTACCGGTGCCGATTAGTTGAAAAAACCATCTTGATGGCATCACTGATCTGAGCATCCTGATCAGTAATAATCAGCTTCGGTTCAACTCCATGCATGCACTTAAGCCATTTTTTGAATAGCCACACAAATTTATCCCTCTGCTCATCAGCAAGCAATGCACAGCCAAACAAAATTGACTGCCGATGATGATTTACTCCAGTGAATGGAGCAAATGGCAAGCTCAAGTGATTAGTCCTGTATGTTGTGTCAAAAATGATCACATTACAGGACCTCAAATACGAGAAAATAGCTCTTTCATCAGCCAAAAAAATACTTCTAAGTGTGCCGCATTATCAACTTCACTTGCAAAAAAAAAATTCTGGATCGGACTCAGCTTTCTCTTGGAAATATTTGATAATCGCAATAAACTCATGGCCAATGTTATTTCTACGTTGACGAGTAAAATCAATAACTTGTTGCGGGCTTACTTCTTCACAACCTTCTCCGTGACTCATTGCATTCACAACACGGGAAATATTTGAAGGGCGCATTCCTACATCAACCAAATTGCTCATAATGCTTCTGCTAATCTTTGATCGATGTGTCTGGTGAGAGTAATGGTGATGTACCTTATCCGGGCTTGACAATTCATGTGAATGAGAATCAACAAATTTGGTGACAACTCAATATCTTCTGTCAAATAAAAAACGAAGACGAACATGCATCTCAGCAGGACAAGCTACTCTAGTGTCAATTCGACGGTGCACTGTAAGCCCCTCTTGTCTTTTGTCACATAACTTCCTCACACCCTCCTTATTGCAATAAAATTTTCTGCAAATAACTTTATGAGGAGGCCTCCGTGACTTATCTATTCCTTTTCTTCTCACGCCAAAACCTCTGTTCCTTGCATAATAATTGTAGCAATTGTATGCTTCCACATCCGTGAAAAACTGTTTCCCTAAAAAAATATTTGAGCTTTCAGATATTTCTCCATGTGCATTCAGATCCTACAAAACAAATTGACGAACTACATAAATATAAATATTTTTTTAAATATCACACGTCTGAACTGTAATTACTAAAAATGCGACCAAGGTCGCTGATGTAAAGAAATCTATATAACTTCTTACTAAAAGACTGCGATCGTAGTCGAAGTTTTCCGTATGAGAAAATTTTTTAAAAACCTGAATAATAATTGTGCAACTCTCTAATGAATATATATTGCGACCTTAAGTCGCATTCTTAAGATTTAGTGTATAAACTAGATATAATTGACATAGAAACGTGTAAGAATTATAACAACAAGGACTGCGACTTAGGTCGCAGTTACAAAAATAGCTTTTACAGCCGGAGATTATTTTAAAATCAAACTGCGACCGTGGCCACAGTTCTTAAACTTTAGAACAAGTGATTATTTTGTTCTGTAAAACGAAATATAGGTCGCAGTCCATATACGCTACAGAGAAAGCTTCCATATTTAAGAAATGGCGGGAAAAAATTGACACAATAAAAACCTCTTGATCAGCATGCAAAGATGTCAACCCTTCAATACTTTCAATATTCTGAGAGAAAGTTGAATAAGATGATATATCCTCCATATTTATATCGGGAGATAAAGATCGCTTACGACTGCAACCAGAACTGGCAGGGGAAGTAGACAGCTCCGACGTCGACATTAAATAAAAAGGAGAAAAATCTGATCTGAAAATCGTTATTTTCAGAGAAAACTTTATGGCAGGCTGGAAAAGGAGAACCTAAATCTGACAAAGAGCGGTAAAAGAATAGAAAAATAATAATAATAAATAATAACCTAAATCTGACAAAGAGCGATAAAAAAAATAGGGGGAAAATAATAATAAACAATAACCTAAATCTTACAAAGAGCGATAAAAAAATAGGGGGAAATAATAATAAACAATAACATAAATCTGACAACGAGCGATAAAAAAATAGGGGAAAAATAATAATAAACAATAACGGGACAAGTACTTTTACCAAGGGGTATTTGGTAATTTAACTTATTCCTATAAGCGGGGCGCAACTTAGTGGTGTGGCAAATATTGTGCCACGTCACCGCAGGCTGAGAGAGTCTCTCAGCCGTCGGCTGATATACATTTTTCTATATATATATATATATATATATATATATATATATATATATATATATATATATATATATATATATATATATATATATATATATATATATATATATATATATATATATATATATCCTTTAACTAAGCTGGGTATTTGTGCCTCATGAAGCATAAGTATTCAGGCCTAAAAGGAGTACATTTTATAAATAAAAATCCTTGATTTTGTGGCCTTATCTGCTCGAGTGTTTAAGTCCTTAGGGGTGTTTTCTCACCTGATGCCCTAAAACTGTCCGGTTTGGGTGTCACCGACTAAAGGCTCGTTACATGGGCAGATTAGAAAGCCTAAGGGAATTAAGGAATAAATACCACCCAAAAAAATAAGGCATAGGAGTTAATGTTAAAGAACCCTTAGTCAAACTTCACAGTCACGATGGTGCATATGACTCAGGGTAAAGTAATAGACTAAATGAGAAATACAATTTGAATTCTTACTTTGATTGATGACATATTTTTGAATAGAAACTAAGTTTAGAAATGAAAAGTTTGATATTTTATAACTTATAGATTACTTGAACTCTTACAAATATACTTCAAATATTTTCTCTTTTCAAAATGCTTTTCGAAAATACTAATATTATTTCTCTTTCTTTATAAATTTTATGGGTGCAATCCACTGAAAACCCTCACGAGACAAAACTCGTCCTCTAGGGGTAACCTAGAGGTTTAACGGCTTGTTGTACATGCTCAGTGCAATCGAGTGACCTGCGAAAGTGGTCAAATAATTGATTAGAATTAGTTTTGATATTTTGCTCTTGGGCGAGCAATAGATAAGTGTGGGGGTGTGACCGGTCACATATATTGCATATATATTGTCACATTACCATGTTTATTATCTAAATAAATCATATTAATAAGTTCTATTTTTCTTTATAAAAATGCATGCGCATTGCTAAAGGATAGGAAAGAGAAACGAGCCCAAAAGCCCATCAAATTCTAATTTAATTCAGAAGAAATTCGAAATCAAGAAATCAGAGCAGATCTTGGCAAATTAGAGAGGTTGAAAACCGTTGAAATAAATTTTCTCAAATCAAGTGATTAAAGCCAATAATCAAAGATCGTTATGTCAAATCCTGGAGCTGAAATAGTAAATACAGCAAGACAAAAGGGAGCCAAAGCCCACGCCAACCATATCTCCACGAGGATAAGTGTCCACATCCTGGCCGCGGATCCGCGACTTGTTGGTGGAGATAAGGGGAGCGTTTGCTTCCCTTATCTCCTCACTCTTTTCCCTCTGGGATTTTGCTTATAAAAGGCAGTATTTTGTACAGAAAAAGGGACCAGAAATTAGTTTTAGTTTTTCTCTTTGTTTTTAAGGTTTAGGCTCTTTGTTAGATAGTATAGAAGTTATATCTCTATTTTACAATTATTAGTTCAGTTCAAATATCAGTGAGAGAGAGGAATTGAGTGATTGTAATCTAAAGATTAAAGTGACATCAATAAAAGGATCAAGCTTTCTCTTCTTCCACTCCGATTCACGAGTATGTCTTACTTTATTTATATGTATTGTTTTTCATCTTTCATGAGTAGCTAAATTCGTTTTCTGGGCTCATTATTATTCCTCTCTCCGATCCTCTTCTTTTTGAATGGTTTTGATGAAAAGACCCAATAAATCATTTGCATGCCTAAATTAAGCCTTTCTTCTTTGAAAGTGTTCTTGAAGGCACATGAGGATGGGTTTGGATTTCTAAACTCTTACTTGTTTTAAAACATCTCTTGACTTGTTTTATTTCATACTTAAAATACTTGATGATTTAACATTCAACTCAAGATGATTTCGTAAAGAAAAGAGTTAACTTTTCCAAACTATCTTATTTGCTTTGCTTAAAACTTTCTAAACTCAACCTTAAGTTTTTGCCTATGATCAAGTTGAGGCACTAAAAATTTCAAGAGAAGAACACATCGTTGAGTAGTGAGATAGTGAGCCCAGATCTCTTCTTATATTAAAAATAACAAATCACTCTTCAAGCTTTTTAAATCACCTTTTCCAAAGCCTTCTCTAAGTTTGCAATTTTTCTTTTAATCATTTCCCTTCTTTTCGTTCTCTTTTTCAATTTATAAAAAAAGGAAAAGAAAGACACCAACTCAATTCTTTGTTACTTTACAAAAACACCAAAAAACTTCTATCGCATTCCTCCTCGTGGACACGACCCATTAGCCCAAAGCTACATGGTAATTCTTATCACTTTTTTTTACGATCAACAGGAAATGTGTATCGTGAATATAAGCACATATGAACATGAAATGAGACAGTGAGTAAAGTAATTACAGGAAAATCCACATTACCGATCCATGAAATTAGTACGTCGAAGGAATAATACAAATAAGAAAACCCTCATATATATATATATATATATATATATATATATATATATATATATATATATATATATATATATATATAATATATCTTATACCTCTCGTCAATGTAATCAGAGTTTATATAATCTGAATTTGCCTTCACAATAACATAGTAATGAAATAGTATGAAAGCATTCAAGTAATCCAACAAGGTAGCACATGTATAAGTGGTGAGTAGTATAGATCAAGAGTATAGCTAGTCAATTATCAGGAGCATGTTATTATTAAGTTATTAAGACTCATCTGATTTGTATGCGTCGGTATGTGTCCCATCCCACATACCTCAGCATACAGACTAGAGAGTAGGTTATTGAAAACTGATGGAGATCGACGAACCATGCTTAGAATGGGTCCCGTACATGCCCGGGACAACGGTCAAGGAGTATCCAGTGCTGAGCCGGAACGTACCGCTAGGTACCGGGACTTATTGTACGCCCGAACAGGAATAGGATGTACCGCTCCCAAAGGAATAGGCCCAGGAGCTTATGGCACAACCGGCAGGCATGGGAGTAGGGGTGTCAGTGCACCCCACAGAAGCGCCTGGTGGCCTCCAGGTCGAATCCAAGTATATGGTCGCGCAACACTATAAGACCATCATAAACATGGAGACTATATCGATACTCATCAGTTTCCCCCGTCCCGGTGTAAGTTGTCTAATTATTAGAATTTGTCCAGTGATAATGTCCACAAGGTGTTCGTAGTAATCCTATATTCATGGTTATCCTATTGTGGGCTTCGACAGGAGTATAGAATTAGGAGTAATATCAAGAGCCTCCCTATTTCAGGAGTTCAGGAGTACCAAATGTCTGGTAATAATATAATAATCATTCCAAGTCCCCGTAAAAGTGATAGTCATGAATATGCCATATAATATAGGTATCAGGGGTGGTATGTCCGGTCAAGGGTCACGATGTCAGATCAATGTACTTGTACCACATGAAAGCATGTCAAGTAAAGGTTAGCATGTGCCATATACCAGGTGTCAGGATCAGGTGTCAAGTATGACATATCAAGTACCAGTGTCTAATATCAAGTGTCGTAGATCAGATATCAAGTATAACATATCAAGTGTCGGTGTCAGATGTCACGTGTCAAGTATAACATGTCAAGTGTCGGGTAAATACCGAGTGCAATATCATATATTAACTCATATAGCAAGGAGTCAAGTACTAAAAATTACAGTAGCAAGTGCTAGGTATGTTACGGAAGTAATACGACATTCACATATCAATATCATGCAATAAATTAAAGGTAGTTATTTTTAAGTTTAATATAAAGCACTCGTCTGAAACCGGAATGAAATACCGGGTCAAAATCCGAGAAATTCGCGGACCCATACGAGCAAGCCACTAGCCCATATATATATATATTAAAATATATAAATATAAATATATATATATATATATATTAGAGAGGGAATGAGAGAAGGAGATAGAGAGAAAGAAAGTTGTAGGAAGGAGAGAGAGAAAATAAGGTATTTTTTTTAGAAGAGGAAATAGGAATTAAAGGGGAGGGGTATTGAATGTAAATATTGGGAAGTAATTTGGGGTGAGGTGGAGGGTATTTTAGGGATGTGGAAAGTTGGTTTATTTAGGGATAAGAAAGAGAAAAGAAAAGAATAAAGAATAAAGAAGGAAAGAAAAAAGAAAAAAAGAAAGGAAAAATGGAGGGGATGGGGGGTGATCGGCATCTGGCCCACCACCGGCGGCCTCGGCGGTGGCGGCGGCACCGCCGAGGGGGGGCGCGAGCCGCCTAGCCAGGGGAGGAGGGGGTGATGGAGAGTTGGGGTTGTTGTTTGGTGTGGTGGAGGTGGTGGTGGTTATGGTGGTTGTGGTGGTTATTGGAAGTGGTGGGGAGTTAGAGGAGGAGGAGGTGATGATGGGGTGGTGAAAGTGGTGAATTTGATGGAGATGGTGGTGAATTTTAGAGGAGGAAAGGAGGTAGTGGTGATGGGTTTGGATGAAATTGGAGGTGGTGGAGCGATGGTTGGATGAAAAGGAGGTGGTGGAGTGGAGAGGGGGTGTGGGGGAGTGGTGGCCGGCGGCTAAGGAGGGCGGTGGGTGGCGGTGATGAAGGTGGAGGCGGCAGTGATAAAGTTGGGTTTGTTTGATTTTTGGTTGAAGGAGATTGAAATTTGAAATGGAAATAAGAAGGAGAAGGAAGGGAGAAGGGGTATCAATGGAGGAGGAGGAAAGTGGTGATGATGAAATGGGGAGGAGAGGTCCTGCAGCAGCAGCCCATCAGGCCTTGGCTGCTGCTGTAGGCGGCGAGCGGCTGTGGCAAGGGAGCAGAGCTTGTGGAAGTCAAAGGGGAAGAAAAGAAAAGAAAGAAAATAAAGGAAAAGGAAAAATAAGGAAAAAGAAAAGAAAATAGTTAAAAATTTTGTTATTAAATAATTAATTTATTAAAATATCTGGAAGTTAAAGTAGGGGAGTAGAGAGAGTAAAAGTAAGAAAATAAAATGTCGATAGATAATATTATTATTTTAATAGGGCGAAAATTTGACTGTTTCAGAAACGTTCCGAAAAATTCTCAAAAAAGAAATATTATTTTAAGATATCTGATGAAATCGGATTTGAGAAATTTAATATAGTTTCAAATTAAAAATCTTAGAATCTTCTGGCGGTACTGGCCAACACCAGAATTGGTCAAATTTTGATAAATTTAGAAAAATTTGATATATTTTTAAATAGAAAATGAAATTCTAAGAAGTAATGTGAAAGCTATTTTTGAAAATTCAATCCATTTGAAAACTAAAAATCCGGGAATCGGTCAGCTATGCCTATCGAAACCAATTTTGGAGATTTTGCAGAAAAATTCTGAAAAATTTCAGAAAATCATGAAAAATTTAAAATATTAGAAAACAGTGTCTGAAATTGAAATCAGTCAAATCGAACTTTCAGAAAGGTCAAATCAGGCAGCAGGCTGGTATCGGGTTCTTGGTCCGGGTCAGGGCTGACTCTAAGACTGAGAATCCAGATCCGATACCATAAACATGAGAAATCACAACTTAACAATAAATACTGAAATAAAATTGAATAATATGGTGAAAAAATCAGGACACGTATTTGGGTACATATCTCGGGAATGGGGTGCTACAATCTACCCATCTAACAAAAATTTTGTCCTTGAAATTTCTATAAGGAGGGAGATGAACATGGAAGAGATTCGGGTCATGATGATAAATGATAAAGTGTGAAGGGTATGGAAGCTTACCAACTCAGGACACAGATCTGGGTTGGTTGAAGAGATGATGGGAAGAGGCTGAAAGGAAAAAGATATAAGGGTTTCAGGATCCAAGGAAAAGATTGCAAGGAAGAAGTAGATAACACCATACTTGCGATTGAAATGTATATTCAAGACTGATGCTCTCCAGCTGCAGATTAATACATCATTAATCTGTCAAATGGTTGTACTGAGGATATTAGAACTTAGGCTCTGATACCACTCTGTGGCGCCCCGATCCCGCGGGTATAGAGACGCCACTGCGACGTATATACGCAGGTTAGAGAAACTCTCACGTATATACGCTAAGCATTAGTACAGACAAGAATCAGAGTGCAAAAGTACAGTGGTAATATACATTCTAACAGAAATAGCACAAGTACATGGTTATCACAGAGAGTAATACAATATTACAGGAATATTACATCACCAGAAAATACAAGAGTATGAAGAGATACAAGAGCTGAGAGATGCTCACAAGCAGTAAGAGGGGTCTCGAGAACCAAACAGGAGAGGAACTGGGAGGAAGAACTACGGCGACGTCCAAGCTTCGGCTGCTCTGACCACCACGGGAGGATCCGCTGCGCGCTCTGATCAGTTACAGCCAAGTCACCATTGTTCGGGCTCTAGAATCTGGACATGAGAATAAAGGTTATCAGATGCAACCCTGCGAGTACATATAGTAAAGCCAAGTTGTGTGCATAATAGGTACATGTGTACAAGAAATGTGTACCGTGAATATAAGCACATATGAACATGAAATGAGACAGTGAGTAAAGTAACTACAGAAAAATCAGTTATACAAGCCCACATTACCAATCCGTTAGATTAGTGCGTAGAAAGAATAATCCAAATAAGAAACCCTCATATATATACCTTATACCTCTCGTCACTGTAATATGAGTTTATATAATCTGAATTTGCCTTCACAATAACATAGTATGAAATAGTATGGAAGCATTCAAGTAATCCAACAAGATAGCACATGTATAAGTGGTGAGCAGTATAGATCAAGAGTATAGCTAGTCAGTTATCAGGAGCATGTTATTATTAAGTTATTAAGACTCATCTGATTTGTATGCGTCAGTATGTGTCCCATCCTACATGCCTCAGCATACAGATCAGAGAGTAAGTTATTGAAAACTGATGGAGATCGACGAAGCAAGCTTAGACGGGTCCCGTACATGCCCGGAACAACGGTCAAGGTGTATCCGGTGCTGAGCCGGAACGTACGCCCGAACAGGAATAGGATGTCACCGCTCCTACAGGAATAGGCTCAGGGGCTTATGGCACAATCGGCAGGCAGGGGAGTGGGGTGTCAGTGCACCCCACGGAAGCGCCTGGTGGCCTCCAGATCGAATCTAAGTATATGGTCGCGCGACACTATAAGACCATCATAAACATGGAGACTATATCGGTACTCATCAATTTCCCCTGTCCCGATGTAAGTTGTCTAATTATTAGTATTTGTCCAGTGATAATGTCCACAAGGTGTTCATAGTAATCCTATATTCATAGTTATCCAATTACCGGGATCAACAGGAGTATAGTATCAGGAGTAATATCAAAGCCTCCCTATTTATAGGGTTCAAGTATACAAGAGTTCAGGAGTACCAAATGTCTGGTAATAATATAATAATCATGCCAAGTCCCCGTAAAAGTGATAGTCATGAATATGCCATGTAATACAGGTATCAGGGGTGGTAGTGTCCGGTCAAGGGTTACGATGTCAGATCAATGTACTTGTACTACATGAAAGCATGTCAAGTAAGGGTTAGCATGTGCCATATACCGGGTGTCAGGATCAGGTGTCAAGTATGACATATCAAGTACCGGTGTCTAATATCAAGTGTCGTGGATCAGGTATCAAGTATTACATATCAAGTGTCGGTGTCAGATGTCACGTGTCAAGTATAACATATCAAGTGTCGGGTAAATACCGAGTGCGATATCACATATTAACTCGTATAGTAAGGAGTCAAGTACTAAAAATTACAGTAGTAAGTGTTAGGCATGTTAAAGTAGTAATACGACATTCACATATCAATATCATACAATAAATTAAAGGTAGTTATTTTTAAGTTTAATATAAAGCACTCGCCTTAAACCGGAATGAAATATCGAGTTAAAATCTGAGAAATCTTCGAACCCGTGCGAGCAAGCCACTAGCCCATATTTATATATTAAAATATATAAATATAAATATAAATATATATATATATATTAGAGAGGGAATAGGAGAGGGGGGAGAGAGAGAGAGAGAGAGAAAGTTGTAGGAAGGAGAGAGAGAAAATAGGGTATTTTTTTAGAAGAGGAAATAGGAATTAAAGGGGAGGGGTATTGATTGTAAATATAGGGAAGTAATTTGGGGGGTGAGGTGGAGGGTATTTTAGGGATATGGAATGTGGGTTTATTTAGGAAAAGAAAGAAAAGAAAAGAAAGAAAGAATAAAGAAAGAAAGAAGAAAGAAAGAAAGAAAGGAAAAATGGAGGGGAGTGGGGGGGTGGCCGGCGGCTTGGTGGCGGCATCGCCGGGGGGGGAGGGGGCGCCGCCTAGCCGGGGAGGAGGGGGTGGTGGAGAGTTAGGGTTGTTGTTTGGTGTTGGTGGAGGTGGTGGTGGTAGTTATGGTGGTATGGTGGTTGTGGTGGTTGTTGGAGTTGGTGAGGAGTTATAGGAGGAGGAGGTGATGATGGGGTGGTGGAAGTGGTGGCTTTGATGGAGATGGTGGTGAATTTTGGAGGAGGAAGTAAGGTGGTGGTGATGGGTTTGGATGAAGTTGGAGGTGGTGGAGTGATGGTTGGATGAAAAGGAGGTGGTGGAGTGGAGAGGGGGTGCGGGGGAGTGGTGGTCGGCGGCTAGGGAGGGCGGTGGATGGCGGTGATGAAGGTGGAGGCGGCGGTGGTGAAGTCGGGTTTGTTTGGTTTTTGGTTGAAGGAGATTGAAATTTGAAATGGAAATGAGAAGAAGGAAGGGAGAAGGGGTATTAATGGAGGAGGAGGAAAGTGGTGATGATGAAATGGGGGGAAGAGGGGCTGCAGCAGCAGCTTATCAAGCCTTGGCTGCTGCTGCAAGCGACGGGCGACTGTGGAAGGGGAGCAGAGCTTGGGGAAGTCAAAGGGGAAGAAAATAAAGAAAGAAAAGAAAGAAAATAAAGGAAAAGGAAAAAAATAAGGAAAAAGAAAAGAAAATAGTAAAAAAATTTATTATTAAATAATTAATTTATTAAAGTATCTGAGAGTATAAAGTAGGGGAGTAGAGAAAGAAAAAGTAAGAAAAAAAATGTCGGTAGATAATATTATTATTTTAATAGGGCATAAATTCGACTGTTTCAGAAATGTTTCGAAAAATTCTCAAAAATAGAAAATATTATTTTAAGATGTCTGTGAAATCAGATTCAAGAAATTTAATATATGTTTCAAATAAAAAATTGTGAAATCTTCCAGCGGTATTGGCCAACACCAGAATCGGTCAAATTTTGATAAATTTAGAAAAATCGCAAAAAAATTTTAGATAGAAAATGAAATTCTAAGAAGTAATGTGAAAGCCATTTTTGAAAATTCAATCCCATTTGAAAACTAAAAATCTGGGAATCAGTCAGCGATGCCCACCAACACCGATTTTAGAGATTTTGCAGAAAAATTCTAAAAATTTCAAAAAATTATAAAAAAACTAAAATATTAAAAAATAGTGTCTGAAATTGAAATTGGTCAAATTGAACTTCCAGAAAGGTCAAATCGGGCAGCAGGCTGTTATCAGGTTCCTGGTCCAGGTCAGGGCTGACTCTAAGACTGAGAATCCAAATCCGATACCATAAACATGAGAAATCACAAATTAAAAAAAAATACTGGAAGAAAATTGAACAATATGGTCAAAAAAAAGGACACGTATCTGGGTACGTATCCCGAGAACGGGGTGCTACAATCTACCCACCTAACAAAAAATTTCGTCCTCGAAATTTCTATAAGGAGGGAGATGAACATGGAAGAGATTAGGGTCAATGATGTTAACATGATAAAGTGTGAAGGGTATGGAAGATTACCAACTCAGGACACAGATCTGGGTTGGTTGAAGAGATGACGGGAGAGGCTGAAAGGAAAAAGATAGAAGGGTTTCAGGATCCGAGGAAAAGATTAAAAGGAAGGAATAGATAACACCGTACTTGCGATTGGAATGTATATTCAAGACTGATGCTCTCCAGCTGTAGATTAATACATCATTAATCTGCCAACTGGTTGTACTGAGGATGTTAGAACCTAGGCTCTGATACCACCTTGTGATGCCCGATCCTGCTGGTACGGAGACGCCACTGCGACGTATATACGCAGGTCAGAGATACCCTCATGTATATACGCTAAGCATCAGTACAGGCAATAATCAGAGTACAGAAGCACAGTGGTAATATACATTCTACAGAAATAGCACAAGTACATGGTTATCACAGAGAGTGATACAATATTACAGGAATATTACATCACCAGAAAATACAAGAGTACATCATATGAAGAGATATAAGAGTTGAGAGATGCTCACGAACAGCAAGAGGGTCTCGAGAACCAAAATGGAGAGGAACTGGGAAAAAGAGCTATGGCGACGACCAAGCTTCGGCTGCTCTGACCACCACGGGTGGATCCGCTGCGCGCTCTGATCAGTTACAGCCAAGTCACCATGGTCCGGGCTCTAGAATCTGTACATGAGAATTTAGGGTTATCAGATGCAACCCTACGAGTACATACAGTAAAGCCAAGTGGCGTGCATAAGAGATACATGTGTACAGGAAATGTGTATCGTGAATATAAGCACATATTAACGTGAAATGAGACAGTGAGTAAAGTAACTACAGGAAAATCAATTATACAAGCCCACATTATCGATCCGTGAGATTAGTACGTCAAAAGAATAATCCAAATAAGGAAACCCTCATAATATATACCTTATACCTCTCGTCACTGTAATATGAGTTTATATAATCTGAATTTACCTTCACAATAACATAGTAATGAAATAGTATGGAAGCATTCAAGTAATCTAACAAGATAGCACATGTATAAGTGGTGAGCAGTATAGATCAAGAGTATAGCTAGTCAGTTATCAGGAGCATGTTATTATTAAGTTAGTAAAACTCATCTGATTTGTATGTGTCGGTATGTGTCTCATCCCACATACCTCAGCATACAGACCAGAGAGTAAGTTATTGAAAACTGATGGAGATTGACGAACCATGCTTAGAACGGGTCTTGTACATGCCCAGGCAACGGTCAACGAGTATCCGATGCTGAGCCGGAACGTACTGCTAGGTACTGGGACTTATTGTACGCCCGAACAGGAATAGGATGTCACCGCTCTCACAGGAATAGGCCCAGGGGCTTATGGGACAACCGGCAGGCAGGGGAGTAGGGGTGTCAGTGTACCCCACGGAAGCGCCTGGTGGCCTCCAGGTCGAATCCAAGTATATGGCCGCGCAATACTATAAGACCATCATAAATATGGAGACTATATCGGTACTCATCAGTTTTCCCCGTCCCGGTGTAAGTTGTCTAATTATTAGAATTTGTCCAGTAATAATGTCCACAAGGTATTCATAGTAATCCTAGGGGATCAACAGGAGTATAGTATCAGGAGTAATATCAGGAGCCTCCCTATTTCAGGGGTTCAAGTATATAGGAGTTCATGAGCACAGGAGTGCCAAATGTCTGGTAATAATATAATAATCATGCCAAGTCCCCGTAAAAGTGATAGTCATGAATATGCCATATAATACAGGTTTCAGGGTGATAGTGTCCGATCAAGGGTCACGATGTCAGGTCAATGTACTTGTACCACATGAAAGCATGTCAAGTAAAGGTTTGCATATGTCATATACCGGGTGTCAGGATCAGGTGTCAAATATGACATATCAAGTACCGGTGTCTAATATCAAGTATCGTGGATCAGGTATCAAGTATAACATATCAAGTGTCGGTGTCAGATGTCACGTCTCAAGTATAACATGTCAAGTGTCAGGTAAATACCGAGTGCAATATCATATATTAACTCGTATGTAAGGAGTCAAGTACTAAAAATTACAGTAGCAAGTGTTAGGCATGTTATGGTAGTAATACGACATTCACATATCAATATCATACAATAAATTAAAGGTAGTTATTTTTAAGTTTAATATAAAGCACTAACTTGAAACCGGAATGAAATACTGGGTTAAAATCCGAGAATTCTGCGAACCCGTGCGAGCAAGCCACTAGTCCATATTTACATAATAAAATATATAAATATAAATATATTTATATATATTAGAAAGAGAATTAGAGAGGGGAGAGAGATGGGAGAGAGAAAGTTGTAGGAAGGAGAGAGAGAGAGAGAGAGAGAGAGAGAGAGAGAGAAAATAGGGTATTTTTTTAGAAGAGGAAATAGGAATTAAAGGAGAGGGGTATTGATTGTAAATATGGGGAAGTAATTTGGGGGTGAGGTGGAGGGTATTTTAAGGATGTGGAAAGTAGGTTTATTTAGGAAAAAGAAAGAGAAAAGAAAAGAAAGAAAGAATAAAGAAAGAAAGAAGAAAGAAAGAAAGAAAGAAAAACGGAGGGGAGTGGGGGTGGCCGGAGGCGCCGCCGGGGGAGCACGCGCGCCGCCTAGCCTGGGGAGGAGGGGTGGTGGAGAGTTGGGGTGGTTGTTTGGTGTTGGTGGAGGTGGTGGTGGTAGTTGGTGGTGGTGGTGGTTATGGTAGTTGTGGAGGTTGTTGGAGGTGGTGGGGAGTTAGAGGAGGAAGAGGAGGTGATGATGGGGTGGTGGAAGTGGTTGATTTGATGGACATGGTGGTGAATTTTGGAGGAGGAAGGGAGGTGATGGTGATGGGTTTGGATGAAATTGGAGGTGGTAGAGTGATGGTTGGATGAAAAAGGGAGTGGTGACCAGCGGCTAGGGAGGGTTGTGGGCGGTAGTGGTGTGGGGGAGTGGTGGCTGGCGGCTAGGGAGGGCTGCGGGCTGGCTGTGGGCGGCAGTGGTGTGGGGGAGTGGTGAGGGCTGCGGGCGGCAGTGGTGAAGGTGGAGGCAGCGATGGTGAAGTTGGGTTAGCTTGGTTTTTGGTTGAAGGAGATTGAAATTTGAAATGGAAATGAGAAGGAGAAGGAAGGGAGAAGGGGTTTTAATTGAGGAGGAGGAAAGTGATGATGATGAAATTGGGGAGAGAGGGGCAGCAGCAGCAGCCCATCAGGCCTTGGTTGCTGATGCAGGCGGCGGGCGGCTGTGGCAGGGGAGCAGAGCTTGGGAAAGTCAAAGTGGAAGGGAAAAAAATAAAGAAAAAAAGAGAAAAAGGAAAAGAAAAAAATAAGGAAAATTAAAAGAAAATAGTAAAAAAATTTATTATTAAATAATTAATTTATTAAAATATCTTGGATTATAAAGAAAGGGAGTAGAGAAAGAAAAGGTAAGAAAAGAAAATATCAGTAGATAATATTATTATTTTAATAGGGTGAAAATTTGACTGTTTCAGAAACGTTCCAAAAAATTCTTAAAAATAGAAAATATTATTTTAAGATGCCAGGTGAAATCAGAGTCGAGAAATTCAATATAGTTTTTAAATTAAAATTTCTAAAATCTTTCGGCGGTACCGGCCAACATCAGAATCGGTCAAATTTTGATAAATTTAAAAAAATCTCAAAAAATAGTTTTAGATAGAAAATGAAATTATAAGAATTAATGTGGAAGCCATTTTTGAAAATTCAATCCCATTTGAAAACTAAAAATTCGAGAATCGGTCAGCGATGCCCACTGATACCGATTTTTGAGATTTTGCAGAAAAATTCTGAAAAATTTAAGAAAATCTTGAAAAATCTAAAATA
Organism: Agave tequilana; assembly: GCA_038442645.1. NCBI lineage: Eukaryota > Viridiplantae > Streptophyta > Magnoliopsida > Asparagales > Asparagaceae > Agave > Agave tequilana. The sequence continues at coordinate 67,751 of JAVJIF010011810.1, read as the reverse complement.
TTAGAAAACAGTGTCTGAAACTAAAATCCGTTAAATCGGACTTTCAAAAAGGTAAAATCGGGCACCAGGCTGGTATCGGGTTCCCGATCCGGGTCAGGGCTGACTCAGACTGAGAATCCTGATTCGATACCGTAAACATGAGAAATCACAACTTAAAAACAAATATTGAAAGAAAATTGAACAATACTGTCAAAAAAATCAGGACACGTATGTGGGTACGTATCCTGGGAACGGGGTGCTACACCCGGGGTGGCAGGGGGCGGAGATCGTGCCATTTTCTTCTGTTCTGTCTGCCTTAGTCAATTACTGTCTGCTTTTTTATATTTCTGTCTATCTTTCTTTCTTTCTGACTATATTCGTTAATTTCTATTTATTTTTATAAATTTCTGTTAAACTTTTTCTATTTTTGTCTATCTTTGTCAATTTTGTCTTCTTTTATAAATTTCTATTCAATTTTGTCATGATCTGTCTCACTTGACCACATAAACAGAAAACAAGAATATGTTTGGTCATGGGGAGATTTAGAGGCTCCAGAAATATAAAAATAAAACAAGGAGATTATTATAAAATAGAAAATTGAAAATTAAATATAAAATAGGGAGATCGCACCCAATTTTTTTCTTTTTTTGTCTACCCTACTCAACTTCTGTCTATTTTTTTATATTTCTATCCAACTTTCATTTTTTTCGTCCACCTTTGTCAATTTCTGTCTATTTTTTTATATTTCTTTCTAACTTTCGTCTTTTTTGTTCGTCTTCATCAATTTTGTCTATTTTTTTTATACTTTTTTACAACTTTCTGGCTTGAGATGGACAGAAATATAGCATATATGTAACAAAAAATTATCTCTACAAAAAAAACTATCAATGCAAAAAAAAATATCCACTTTCTGTCCAACTTTCGTTTTTTTTGTCCACCTTTATCAATTTTTGTCTATTTTACATATTTCTGTCTAACTTTCATCTTTTTTATCCACCTTAGTCAATTTCTTTCTACTTTTTATATTTATGTTCAACTTTCAAGTTGAGGTGTAGACAAAAATGTAGCATATATGTAAAAATAATTATCCGTAAAAAAATTATCAATGCAAGAAAAATTTATTCACTTTGAGGTGGACATAAATTAAAAAAAAGTGAACAAAAAAAGCCTCCACACCGACCCACGTGACTATTGCGTGACAAGTATTAAATGTCGCTGTTTACTTTTTATATTTCTGTCCAACTTTCATTTTTTTGTCCACCTCGTCAATTTCTGTCTATTCTTTATATATCTATTCAACTTTCATCTTTTTTGTCCGATTTCGTCAATTCTGTCTACTTTTTTATATTTTTGTTCAACTTTCTTGGTTGAGGTGAACAAAAATATAGCACATATGCAAAAAATATATATCTCTTTAAAAAAAAAATTATCAATGCAAAAAAAATTATCTGCTTTGAGGTGGATAGAAATTAAAAAAGAGTAGACAAAAAAAGTCACGCCAACCCACGCGACTAACGCGTGACAAGTATTAAATGTCAGTCACGCAGACCACTCAAATTAACTCAGATAAAACATCTAATTAAGGGCAATATAGGACAATATGAGATTTTTTAGTGGGGATAAGAGCTTTTTCACTTATAATCTTGGTTAAGAGGCTTGATCACATAGTTTTAAACTGTATGGAGTTTTTCACAGGACAGCTGAAAATATTGGTAGGGGGAACTCCAATGGTTGAGGTAGAGGGGGAGGAAGAAGAGGCGGGGGCGGTCGAAATCATTACAGGAAGGATAGAGCTATGAAGAAGCACTTATCGCAGAGAATGAAAGATAATTTTTCCCAACTATTTTTCTCATATAGAATTTTCTTGGTGGTACAAAGCAGTTTGCACAAACCATTCATAGCTTCTGTTATCTTCTTTTCTTCCGACAAATGCAACGTATTAATGTTTAAATGTGCAGAAATTTTTTTTTTTATTAGTTATTTAAAATCATGCCTCTGTCACTCATGTTTGCTCGATGAGATAATCTGAAGAATATAATAGAACTAGCAAGAATAATTTGTATTGAAATATTTACATATTTGTAAACTGTAATTATCCATTACAATATACAAATATGTCATTATATTTACAAATTACATATTTGTATATTGTAATGGATAATTACAGTTTACAAATATGTAAATATTTCACGACAAATTACTCTTGCTAGTTTCATTATATTCTTCAGATTATCTCATCGAGCAAACATGAGTGACAGAGGCATGACTTTAAATAACTAATAGAAAAAGAGATTTTCTGCTCATTTAAACATTAATACGTTGCATTTGTCCGAAGAAAAGAAGATAACGGGGGCTATCTAAATAGAGTTAACTCCAAATTATATATTAAACAAAGTAAAAAGGGGGGGGAAAATTGCTAGGTTCTAGCAACTAAACAAAGAGATAAATTTTTGTAATTTCTGTAACTTTTTGTAACTTCACATAATTTTTCTGTTGCCCCATGCAAATTTCTAGAAACGTGCGTACCTGTACGCAAATAACCAATTCTTACATCCCGTAATTTTACGCTGCCCTGCTGTTTCTTGTTCACTGTCTCTCTCTGCTCTTCTACTACTGCACTGCTGCTTCTGTCTCTTATCGATTATATTATATTATATATATATATTATTAAATTATTATATATTTTAAACAAAAGATGTTTAGGGCAAACAAAGGAAAATGATCGATTCGATGCGATTCGATCAAAATCTCCGGGATCCCAAATGAAAATTTGTTGTTGTTTTGTTGATTCGGATTTTTGAAGAAGATGAGTGGGGTTTCTTGCTCGATCACGGTGATGACGCTGAATCTGCACGAAGGGGATCAGGGCAGCGAGAGCCCTAATTCGTGGGAGAAGAGGCGGGAGATCTGCGTCAGCGTCATCACCAGCTACTCCCCCACCATTCTCTGCACCCAGCAAGGTCCTGCTACTCGCTCCGTCGATTCCCTGAAGAAACTAACTCTGGATGCTGATTTGTTTTGTTTGGTTTTTGTTTGTTGATTGTAGGTTTGAATTGGCAGCTGGAGTTCCTTCAGCAGTGCTTGCCAGGTTGGTTCCCTTTGATCCCTCTCTTTCTTGTGTTGTTTTCTTTTGTTTCTACTTAGAAATGAGGATCTTTTAGTGATAAAATTGTAATCTTGTTGGTTGTTGAGAAGCTTCTGTGTAGCTCAATCAATCAGTAAAATTTTGATCTTCACGACAGACTATCTCAATCTCTGCACATTATTGTTTCAAATTCTAAGGGAGATAGACAGTTTTCATCTAGGCTGTTTGTTTTGCTGCAAAGGTAAAATGCAGCATCTTGTGGCAGTTATATGGCCCCAAATCAATTTGTTGGATATTTGCAAGTTTTGTTGCAGGATTTGGTAATTCAAAGTAAGTTCGATGTTTGGTTGAATGAAATATAAGAGGAAATGCAACGTCCACTGCAGTTTTGAACTGAGAACAATTAGGAAGTTAGGAGATGATATGGCACCCTGAATAAGTGCTCCCATAGCAATTTCAAAAATTGCAGCATTTATTGCAGAAATTTGCTGCTTTTTGTAGCTCATCATAGTATTCCCATTCCCTATTTGCACCCGAAGATTGGAAATAGAAATCAAGTTCCATTTTCATCTGGCTAAATCAAAATATTTTTCTTAAAAGAAAATTGTTCAGCCAATAGCACATTTCATGATCGTTATTGGATTAGAATTGTTATTGCCTTGGGCCTAAATGTGTGAAGTGGGAGGTCCATATAGCACTCCAAGCCTATCGAGATCAGTCTTCTATACATGTATTTGTTACTTTGCTACAACATGTCCAACAGAATTCTTGTCATCACACACAGTAAGTAATAAATAAACCAAAATTTTATTTGTAAACCTGCAGAGGAATTTAAGATGCTAGAATGTTGTCCCATGCATGAAGGCTGCCTAAATGTGAGACAGCCTTCTAAAGGGACCAAAGGGAGAAATCCTTCATAAGTTTCTCTTACTACCAAATTATAGGCTTAAAGTGAAAGTAACCGATCCATTGATCTCCCTACAGTTAAGTAGAACACATACATGCCTTGATGAAGGTTGACATTTTGCGATTTTTTCTGATGCTCCTTGAACGACTGCAAAATTACCCTATCTGGACTAAGAATATTAAATTGAGTCATTTGAGAGTACAAGATCCAACCACAAGTATTAAAATCAGATGCCCCTTCTATAACTGTCCAGGTTATGATCAATTTGGCATTTCAAGGAAAGGGTCACAAGACACCTCGGATGAACATTGCACAATCTTCTATGATAAGGAGAAGGTATCAAATATGTCACCAGTGATTTCTTGTTATATTCAGTTATATTCTTGCAAATTTTGTTATTGACCAATTAATGTTAAATGGTTATCAGAACTTCATTAATTATATACATTCTCATCTGAAGTGTTAGAACTGTTCTTTGATTAAGGTGGAGCTTCTTGAAGGTGGTACATTTTGGCTGTCAGAATCACCCTCTGTCCCTGGAAGCATATCGTGGGGGTCAGTGGTGCCATGTGTTGCTACCTGGGCAATATCCATTTAAATTACCATATTTGTGTATTATATATACGTCTCGTCTTCTCTCCTTTTTATGATGCTGAATGTTTTTGTTACCTTGACATGATTTCTACACATTTCAACTCAAGAGAGTTGAACCCCCAGGATTCAGCTTCCAGATTGTAAATACAAACCTTGACGAATTCAGTCCTCGTGCACGCAGACGAAGCGCTTTGCTCACATGGCAACACATAGCATCATTGCCTCCTAACTTGCCAGTCGTATATTGTGGAGGATTCAACACACAAAAAGAGTCAACAACAGGTCGATTTTTACTTGGCAGATCGAGGTATGTCATGATAAATGAAATACACCTATACATGACATTCATAAGGTGAAAATTTTCATTCTAGGGATTTGATAATAGATACTACAGTGCTGTTATAGTTATTTGATTTTAATTTCAATATTAAATAACATGACACAGAACTAATAGATGTATTTTGGTTGAGCTATCGTTCTATAGGTGTCATTTTTGGATCTTTTTGTTTGGCTGTTCATCTCATGATAAATGAATATACTCGATATCTCATGTTCATGATAGTGTATGGATGAAATACTGAGTGTTAGAGGTTATTCATATGCATGTAAAATGTGATGTGAAATGTGTAATTGTTGTTTTAAATGGAAAGTTCAATATTTGTTAGTTGACTAAACCAATGCTTTTACAAATTTAGATATATTGTAATCAGGAGAAATGAAATGCAGTAGCTTGGAATAATGGCTGAGCTATGGTTTTGGATGTTCCATCTTCATATCAGATGACGATCAAAGTTCTTTAGGTCTGCCTATCAAATGATGTTCAAAGTTCTTTACGTCCGTCACTTTGAGAAAACAAAAGATGCTTCCAGGAATTCAGCTTGCACTTCAGTCTTCAAATCCGTAAAAGATGCTTCCTATCAAATGACAATCAAAGATTGCTGTGAAAATTTAAACCCGACTCTCTCAATCTCTCTTTGCCCATGCATTGTTTTGAGATTTTAGAAACTAACCCACCATTTTCAAGCTCTTTCCTTCCACATCCAACCTCCATACTCGTTATCGCTGATATGACGAGAGGAATCAGCCAATAACGACGGATATTGCCAATTCAGATACCAAAAACCTTTGACCGATGCACCATGATTATAATGCTCACACCCAACTTGTGTTAATTCTTTTGGGATTGGATAAATTGAGTTCCAAGTACTACGTGCCCCTCTTTCCTTTCAAGTGCCAAACTCTCCTTTCTATGTTACTGGATTTATGGCATATGCAACAGAAATGTTTAGTATTTCATAAGTGAGGTACTTAAGTTATCGATGTGTGGATATGTTATAGGTAGGAATCATCCGTTAGACAATCAAATTAGTATTGAAATTGCAAACTCCTATTTGGGGGATGCGCTGTGTATAAGACACATGCGATGTGCTTAGTTCCATTATCTTTATCCCCTTTTCATTGTTGACTTTTACAGGGTTTCATTGTGGACTCTTACAGGGTTTTCAGGAAACACCTTATATGTTCTTTCATATTCTCTCTACTTCAATTTCAAGTTCCTTTTTCTGTTTTTCTGAATATAATTTGTCAATATGATTCTTACCTTTACTTTAAAACAAAGAGCCACATAAAATTATGGGAGGATTGAACAAGTGATAGGAGAACTAAAAAATTATTAAAAAAGAAATGAAAAAAGGGGATGCCTATAAGAGTACAAGTTGTTTGGTGATTAGCTTATTTTCTTTTCAAAATTAGTCTTCAACTTCCTTCTAAATTATTTTGTTGTTGTTTTTTACTTTTACTCATCTATTTATTACCAATCCCAGATGAAGTTACTGCCTTATGATAGGTTGAAGTGACGTTCATGATTTGAATTTTCTGGAGGAAGTATTCAGAAAATTCTAGCGTCAATCCCTTTTTTTTTTTGAATTTGAATCTTAATCTGATGGGACCCAACCTCTGTCACCCCAGGAAAAATAAATAAATAAGCAACTTTGTAAATAATAATAGTAAAACACACACACACACACACACACACACACACACACACACACACAAAGTAAAAAAGAATTACTCAACGAGAAAAGCAATACATAAATGATTTCGTGTAAATTTTTAGTTAATGATGGTTCTTCATGCTCTTACAGAGAGCATGGTGCTGTTGGTGATATGAGAGACGTATGGCCTAGTGCTCGAGTGCGGAAAAATGTCTCACTTATACGCACATATCATGGGTTCAAAGGTAACTTCCCTTTCTTCTGACGTATTATGCAATGCTGGAATTTCCATAGCAATACATAATTTCTACCATTTTATTTTCTGCTCGTTGTTTTGGTTCACCTCTATGCATGCTTGTATTCATCCTTTGGCATGCTGTTTCCTACCCTTTTTTAGTTATCCTTCTAGAATATTAGATCATGTCATTGATAAAAAAAATGTTGAATTAAAAACAAAAGGCAAACACTTAAAATTAAGGTTTTTTTTTTAAAGATCAATAGCCACAAATATTTCATATGCAGAAAGAAACTTACCTCCCAAAATCTTCATATTTAGATTTATACCCCCAAATCATCTAAAACCCAATAAGTTCTCTCTTATTAGATGAAGTTAGAATTTGGATGGAAAGAGGGATAGTTTACTAAAATGTCCCTCCAATAAAAGAAAATTAACCCCCCCCCCCCCCCACCCCCCCCCCACCCCCCCTCTCTCTCTCTCACACACACACAAACCCTCTCTCACCTTGCATCCGCACCTGCACCACTTGTCGTCCGGGAGTGCCTCTGTGTGGATTGAAATCAAATGCTGAGTTTTGCCGTTGGGTTTGGGGAAGAAATAAATTGGACGTTTGGTTTTGAGTGGGGTGAAGGAAAGAGAGAGAAGAGTTTAGAATAAGAGAAAAAAGAGGGGGTCGGGGTTGGTAGAAATAAATATAGTTTATTTAGTGTGTTGAAGGGTAAAGTTGGGATTTTATAAAAATTTTATTATTGTTAACAGCACAAAAGGAGAATATTCTCTGAATTCTAACATCATCTAATGGAGGGGAATAACTTATTGGGTTTTAGATGATTTGGAGGGTATAGGTCTAAATATGAAGATCTGGGGGGTATATATCTACTAAATATGAAGGTTCAAAAGTCCCCCTTTTGTCAGTTTGAACCATTTACGCTTTTGAATGATAAATCTTTTGAATCCTCATAAACATTTTCCTGGTTAATACAAGCTGACATTGGTAACTCGTTACAGGTGATAAACAAGGCGCCATGGAGTTCTTAAAGCTCATATTTAGAGCTTTATGCCTCTGCTGGGATCGCCAAACTCAGGACTTGCATGTGGACTGGATTCTCTTCAGGGGACGCTCTTTGATCCCTGCATCTTGTGAAGTGGTTAACGATAATATTGATGGTTTTTATCCGTCATCTCACTATCCTCTCTTTGCAGAGTTTATGCTTCCTCGTGTGCGGCCACTTGATTCACCAGCTTGAACGATATAATAAATTGTTGTTTTTTCGGAAGTGCCTGGTCATTATCTCGTGTTTTTGTTGGTATGCTCCATTCCCTCGGTAAGATAATCGAAGAGCATGGAAACAGGTCTCTGACAGCTTGTTTTACTACTCACTTGAAAAAGGCGTAGGCTGGTGGACCAAGATCATCCCCGTTCATCATGGAGGCTATTCTTCTTCTGTCCGGCACATGGAACTCTTATTGGCAAGATCTTGCCAGTGATGTGAAAAAAAATCTGGAAAGATTTTGAGGATTTAGTTTAAATTTGCGCCCTCATGTATTCCTTTTTCTAGTTTTGAACCTGTAGGAGCCACTTGAGTAAGGCTGGTGTTGTTTTTACTAGACTTTGTGATGAACATTGTTTCTTTTATTTGCATGAAAAGGTTTCTCATGCCTCCATCAAACTCATTTGTTTTATTTATTACTTTGAATTGAATGTGGGGGGTAAGTTCTACTTCTCTACTAAATAATGAACATTGTGTCAGTTAGTTGCATGAACAGTTATCTGTGCCTTCATCAAACTCGTTTAATTGATTTATTACTTTGAATTGAATGTGGGGGCACGTTCTGCTTCTCTACTAAATATTCTGCATGCCATCAGTCTCTTTTGTCTTGCAATCTTGAGTCCAGCGGAGTTAAATCTATCATTCTATTGATTATTTGAAACATTAAATGCATACAAGCGCCAGTTCAATTCCATGAAAAGCAAAAATCGAGTTGAAAAAAAAGGTACAACAACAACAACTAGGCCATTTATCCCAAGTATTTGGGATAGGCTACATGAACCAAAAGAGAATTACGCGGGAGCGGACACATGGATCAGCTTTCTCCACTCATTCTTATCGAGCAAATGCCTTCACGACCTTTAGCCTCTATATCTTGTCATATTACCTCTATTCATGTTTTTTTCGGTCTCCTCTGCGCTCTTTAACTTGCCCTAATTTGATACGCTCTATTCGCCGAACTGGCGCATCTGCAAGTCTACGTCGCACATGACTAAACCATGCACATGACTAAACCATTGTAGGTAGTTCTCTCTCATCTTCTCTTCTATAAAGATTACGCCTATCTTAGTACGAATATCCTCATTTCTCATCTTATCTCTCCTCGTGTTATCACATATCCAACGAAGCATTCACGTCTATGTTGCACTCATTTTCTGGGCATGATATCTCTTTATAGCCCAACATTCTGTGTCATATAACAAAGCTGGCCTAATAGCAGTCCGATAAAACTTTCCCTTCAGTTATAACGGAATATTACGATCTAATAAAACTCCTGTTGCGCTCTTCCATTTCAACCAGCCAGCTTGGATCTTTTGGTTGACATCACTATTGATCTCCCCATCTTTTTGGATAATAAAACTCAAATACTTAAAATGACTGCTCATCGGTATTTCTTAATCATCTAGCGTCACAATATTATATTTCAGATTTTCTGTTTACTGAATTTACACTTCATATACTCTGTTTTAGTCCTACTTAATATAAAACCTCGAGATTCTACAGTTTGCCATCATAACTCCAATTTTGTATTTACCACAGCTCTCGTTTCATCGACTAAGACAATATCACCAGCAATTAGCATACACTACGGTATCTCGTCCTGAATAGCTCTAATAAGCTCATCTATCACTATGACAAATAAGAATAGAGTCAATGCAAATCCTTAATGCAATCCAATCGTGATAGAAAAATCACTTGTTATGTCTCCACAAGTTCTGACATTTGCCACTACTCCATCGTACATGTCCTGATTATGTCAATATAATTGAAACAAAAAGAAAAAAGAAAAAAAAAACTAATATACTCACATTTCAATTTAGAGATGAGAAATGGTGAATATTTCTGATTGATGTATATTTGACACGGTAGCTCCCATTGACTTTTAAGCACTGCGGGTCTCTTGTATCCGATACAATGGTCAACATTGTCAGATAAGAATCTCAAGCAATCTAATTAAAACTTGAAGAGAACTAGAGTTCTTCTAATTCCTCAGTGTCCTAGTGATTTTTGGGCCAAGCCCCAGGTGTAGTTTCCATAATGTTCACAGTTCAATAATCACACACATCACCTCACCTGGGATCAAATTTATTGAAATCAAGTATGCAACAAGAGCCATGCACAAAATGCTCCCAACGCTATCGAGAAATTTCATGTAGATGATAATGGCTTAACTGGGATGGCATAGGGAGAATCCCAATCTGCATCAAAGATATCTTGCAGCTGTGCTACAATAGCAGGATGATAAGTACCGAAGCTCACGCCTGCGGTCGTGTAAAAATAGTCCCAAACGAGGTTGCTCGTTCCAATATGTGCCCGGACATCACTGACTGCATACTTGCCGTGGTTGACTCTCGTGTAAGCTGGATAGATGTTTCCAGTGGGTGTTCCTTTGACAATGGCGGCTCCAGTCTTTTTGTACCCAGGCACCTCGTAGTACTTGATCTCAACTTTACCGGCACAGTTATTGTACTTGGAAGAGGTACACAGGACGTTGGAGTACAGGAGCGACTTGAGGTACTGATCGGTGTTCTGAATGAAATGTGCCCAATGGGCCACTAGTATTTTGACTGTCGCGTTCTTAGAGAAGACGACCTGTTCGGATGCTGCAGTGTCAGAATTTGTTATGAAGAAATGGGTGTACAAGTTCAAAGTGAAAAAACAAACAAATAGACATGTGGCAAAATAGAATGCAAATTAATGCCCAGGATTCACTGGTTTGCAACATGCCTTGCTGCACACGTATCTTTTTCCCGTTTTAATCGTTAAATGCTTGGCATTGAATTGATTGTCTATTTAAATGATCCGATCCAGACTGTCAAATTACAGAAAATGGGTCCACCACTAAGATATTTTTAGTTAACAGGAACTTTTTTGTGGATCTGGAATAATTGTTCTATAGATCATTTTATGGAAGTCAAACATTTTAAGTGGAATATTTGAAAAAAAAAAATTGTTGAAAATTTGAAACAAATAGAACATCTAGACTAAAAATTAGAACATTTTCTAGAACATTTGATGATATGACATCTTACATTATTTAATTTTTTTTAATTACCATATTAATTATTACTCAAGTATGTTAACAAATAATGCTATTAGTAAATAATTATTATTAATAATTAGTGTTAAAAACAAATATAACTTTATTACTTTAGATGGTACTCACTATTGTTGTTTAATGACATTCTAAGTAATACTTAATTAAATAATTATGATCTTGATTTTTTTAAGGCATATTTTTATAAGCACATTGATCCTACTCCAAAAGGAACGTTTCTATAAAGAAGGCCAAGTGTTCTTGCGCAGCAACAGATTGATAGTAGATAATCTTCATATGATTCCAGCTTGAAATAAAAAAATATATAAGCTGCCTGCTCACAAAACAACTAACAATGTCAAATTCATGAAAATGTACCCTATGTCATTAGTTGTTGGAAAATATAGAAAAAAATTGCATCTAACACTACCTCTGATATTGCAGATGAGAGGGATGACCAGTAAATTGTTTGTTTTACATATTCGGACTGCCCAAGCCAATCCATGGTACTTATTCTGACAGTTCCCCCAGCTTGCACAGATTTAATTGTCTCCACCCATGCCTGCTCATCAGCCTGGAACTTACCAAATGATAGCTGCAGAAGATATTGTGATCAGTAAACTCAGATAAGAAGCATTTTTCCTATATACTACTATAAATATTATTCAGATATATTATGTCAGATGCAAGAGAATTTATACCATTAGTGAGCTCAGCTATTTCCCCAACCAAGGATCAAAGTCAGCTTTGTACATGTGGTTTTTTATTTACTACATTACCAGAACGAATTGCCTACAAAGAATAAAAGGTAGAAATGTCCAGATATTTTAAAAAGAGCAAGCTGGAGTTCAACAGATCTTTTCAAATTTGCTTGCGTTTAAATTTTCAAAATAAAATAAACATTTATGCATATAAAATGCAAAAAGGGCTCTGGATCATTTTATGCTAGATTCGTCCTATACTGGAAATCCACCAATTATATATATCCCAAAGGAGATCTATTCCCCCTCAGGCCCTTTCCTACTCTGTAACTATTATAGAATATGGATAGCAATCAGCAGAAGTCTTACACTTCATTAATTGTTTTAATAAAAAGACTGGCACTTAAATAGTTCTTCAAGTCACCACAAATTTTCATTTTTATCTCAACTATGATTAACTTATATGCACTGTTAAATGGACTGGAACTTCATCACAAGTGTCTGTGAGCTGATAAGCAGCGCAGTAATGTTCAAAAAAAATTTATTACAAGCGCCCAGCACAGTAATGTTCAAAAAAAATTGGCAGTACATGCCGATATTGATACATGCGCATGCAAATATGTGTATACTATTAACATAACCAATCAGTCCATGGTTGATAAAATTGATTCTGACTTTTACTTGACTTTGTTGTGGCTTGTGGTTTGCATGTGAACTGAAGTGTAATGAAGCAGAAAGGTAATAATCTTGTAAAATATAACATGTTGATGGAGCATCCTACAACTGTCCTCAAAATGTACTAGTATTTCACTGCTTGAAACATCGAAAAACTGAAATATCAAGTGCTCAAGTAACACTGTAACACGAATAATGAATAGAAAAGGTAAATTGAAGATAACAGCCGTGCAACATGGGGGCACCAGCTCATAAATCCCCCCCTAATTATCATTTCCTCCACTTTATCCCTTTGGACCCTGGCATTGTGACTTTCTCCATCCACGTGACCACTTTTTTTCATCCATGTGACCCTTGGGTATCTGGCTAACACCTCCACATGACCCCCTTAGGGTAGAAAAGATCGCGACATCAGGGTTCAGGGGGGGAATGGAGGAAATGATAGTAAAGGGAGTTTATGTGCCTGATCCCCCCATAGTACAGGGATGTTATCTGCAGTCTACCCTACATAAAATGATCTAATTCATACAATCCCATGAGGCCATGAATATTGCATGTGCCATTTGAGTCTTTGACTAGTTTCTGAAGTATTGGGGTTTGATTGAAAACGAATAGTGGGGGAAAATATTTTATATCTTGTAATGTAGCTTATTGCATCTGCTAAATGGGGCTAATACAGTGACAATAGTAGATATGATAATCATGAGAGATGGACATGTGCTAAGAAGCTATTTTTGAGAAATACACTATTTAAGGTTAAAGAGATCATCACTGACAGTGAAGGAGAATCAACTGAAACAAGATATGGATGGTGTAATATAGCTTTACAATGTCCCTATTCAGGACTGTGAGAGCAATAATTTTAACAAAAACAGCAATAAACTCTTCTTCCTGAACTTTTGGGGTCAGCTACATGAATACCTACATTATGAGTAGCTCCTCTATTAAATTAGCACTTACAATGTCATTTTTAACTAATTCCATGTTGCCTTGGTCTACCCTGAGCCTAGATGTTCCTTCAAGTAGGATCCTCTCACTCATAAATAGCACATAATTATAAGAAAATATGGGGTCATAGTACATACATTCCCATGGGTCGATAAACTCGTGTGGGAAGAAAATTATACTTTAAGAAGTTTGAAGATTCACTTATATAGAACATAAATCAAAACATCATTAGAGATAGCCTTAAAGGATGTATTCCAAAGGTTACTTTGAATTCCTCAGATTTATTTCAGGAGGGTTGTGATAGGCCTGTGACAGCCAACGTAAAACATTGTCATATACTATGAACATAAACCAAGAGCTAAATTTCATTGGGGCGTTCCCTACCGAGCGACGCGCTACATCGGAGCCCGGATGTAATGAAAAGTGGGCAAGGGTTGCTAGGTCGTCATCTAGAAGCGGCGCGCCACATCGGCGCCCGGATGTGGTGTCAAATGAATAAGAGTTCCCACACTTTTATAGCGGGTGAGGGTAAAGAAATTAGCTCATGATTATAGGATTATGTTAGCATCGTGGAACATAGGTTCTCTTACAGGTAGATTAGCAGAGTTAGTTGATGCTATGCTTAGAAGAAATGTTAGTATTTTGTGTATGCAGGAGACTAAGTGGGTAGGTAAAAAAGCTAGAATTATAAAGCCTTGGGGTTATAAACTTTAATATACTGGTAGAGATAGAAATCGTAATGGGATCGGTGTGATCATAGATAAACAATTGCTTGAGGATGTGTGGAGATTAGGAGGAAGGGTGACAGGATTTTACTACTAAAACTTATTTTAGATAGAGAGATTTTAATATTATTAGTGTCTATGCACCACAAGTAGGCCTTGATGAGTCTAGTAAGTGTCAATTTTGAGAGGATTTAGATGAGGTAGTGCAAGAGATACCCATTATAGAAAAGCTTTTCATAGGCGGTAACCTCAATGGGCATGTAAGAACTAGTCATTTCGGATTTGATAGATGTGCACATGAAAGATTTGGTTTTAGGGAAAGAAATGAACCAGACAACTCGATTTTAGATTTTGCTTTGTCCTATGATTTAATCTTAGCGAATACTTAGCTTAGGAAGAGAGAGTCTCACTTGATCACTTTTAAAAGTGGATCAAGTGCGAGCCAAATAAATTTCTTTTTAACTAGGAGAGTAGATAGAGGTAGTTACATCGATGTAAGGTAGTACCAGGTGAGAGTGTAGTAACCCAACATAGACTCTTAGTTTTAAATGTTCAGATTAGAAGGAGATTTAGAATGATTAAACGTAAGTTAGATCCTAACATTAAGTGGTGGCGGCTAAAAGAAGGTAACCAAGGAGTCTTTGTAAATTGAGTGGTACATGAAGCAGATTGGAAAGCCCAAGATGATCCCAATACAACATGGAACAAAATGGCTAGCTGCATTAAAAGAGTAGTTAAAGATGTACTTGGTGAGTCACGGGGTGGTGCTCCACCATGTAAGGACACATCATGGTGAAATGAAGAGGTAAAAGCTGTCATTAAGATCAAACGAGACGCTTACAGAGATTTGAAGAAAAATTGTGATGGAGTGAGTTTTGAGAGGTATAAATTAGCCAATGAGGCTAAAAAAACTGTTCAGAATGCAAGAGCTAAAGTGTACACAGAAGTGTATGAGAAGTTAGAGACCAAAGAGGTTGAAAAGGATATATATAAAATTGCTCGAATAAGGGAGAGAGAGACTAGATACTTATGTACTGTGAGTTGTGTCAAAGATGAGGATCAGAAGGTTTTAGCTCGAGACGAAGAAATCAAAGAAAAATGGAGAGAGTATTTTGACAGATTGTTCAATGGTAGTTCTACTCAAGATTTGGGTGACCTTACCATTCAGTGTCAGGATATAAACCGTAATTATATGCAAAGAATTAGCAAATTTGAAGTTAAAGAGGCCTTGAAGAGGATGAAGTCAAGGAAAATTGTTGGCCCGGATGGAATTCCTATTGAGGTATGGAGATGCTTAGGAGAGATGGGCGTCAGATGATTGACAAACCTCTTTAACAAGACCTGTCTAACTAAAAAGATGTCAAATATCGTGAAAAAGTGTTGTTCTTAGGAGACCAGTGTCCATTGTCTCATAGGCACAATAATGGGGGACGTGAGATTCGATTGACTCGTACCTTATTCCATATCGTATATATTTTGAACTGACATTCTTATTGCAGGGATTATGCTGAAATATTTATATTTATAAATATTATGCTGATATATTGCTTCTATAGAGACTGATTAATACCGTTCTAATTGGTGTTTAAATAAGGAAGAGAATTGAAAAGTGGTTCTTAAATTAAAGAACGTTCTATCAAACGAAAAACCTCCCACCTGATTTTCACCGACCTGGCCAATTAGACTGGTCGTTCTTGATTGGTGGTTAGAAATAACAGTCGTGATCGGCAGTGAACTTGAGATCGAGATCAAAGAGGAGGCTGAAAATGGCGGTCGATTAGATGGCAGCAGGTCTGATCTGTGACGGCGGTTGCAGATCAAAGCGGGCTTCGGAAAGGAAGATGAGGTTTTCAATCGCAGGCGAGTCAATACTGGGGGGATATTTGTTGGAGCCGACATCACTAATGTGGGAGGCCGATATCGATCGAGATCAGAGATCCAAAGATATGAGCGGTTGGGGCTGTGGAGAAAAAGATCGAGTTGACTCAGTAAGTCTAGGCGGCAGACCTCCGCCATCACTGAGTGAATTCTACAAGGAGAGGCGATCCTTGTGGGAGATTAGAGTTTTTTAAAGATAAGAGATTTTGATACCATGTTAAGAGACGAGGGAATTCTCATATTGATTTTAATAATAACAAAGTTTAACTATAACAGGTTTAAGGAAATAAAACTTAACCAATATATAGTAGTACATATATTTCAACAATTTTGGGTTCTTCCATCTCTCACTATCGTTGCTCAACCCAAGCCCTACCCAAAATAACCTCTCTTTTCTTTTTTCTTTTCATTTCAAAATCTAAAATTGGAAAACTTGAGTGATCAACTTGTCGAAATCTAATTAATATGTAAAGAAAATTTTTATTGTGATTAGCAATATGAGCAATGAGAAGAATTTGCTTCGTCAGAGTTGTTCAAACTATCGTAAAATAAAACTCATGTGCCACATCATGAAGCTTTGAGAAAAGAGTAATTGAACACAAGTTAAAGCAGAATGTTAAAATATCAGAGAACCAGTTTGAGTTCATGTCGGGGCGATCGACGACAGAGGCTACTCATTTGCTTCGTCAACTTATAGAGCGATATCAAGAGAGGGAGAGAAATTTATATGTGGTCTTTATTGATTTAGAAAAAGCTTATGATAAGGTGCCAAGAAAGGTATTATGGTGGACATTGATGAAGAAAAGAGTTCCCATCAAATATATTGATATATTCAAGGGCATATACGATGGAGTAGTGACAAATGTCAAAACTTGTGGAGGCATAACAAGTGATTTTTCTATCACATTTGAATTGCATCAAGGATCTGCATTGAGTCCATTCTTATTTACTATAGTGATGGATGAGCTTACTAGAGCTATTTAGGATGAGATACCGTGATTTATACTATTTGCTGATGATATTGCTCTAGTCGATGAGACGAGAGCTGGGGTAAATGCCAAATTGGAGTTATGGAGGCAAACTCTAGAATCTCGAGGTTTTAGATTAAGTATGGTCAAAACATAGTATATAGAGTGCAAATTCACAGGGAATCCAAGATTATAGTATTGTGACACTAGACGGACAAGGAATACCGATGAGCAGTCATTTTAAGTACTTGGGTTCTATTATCTAAAAGGATGAGAAGATTAATAGTGATGTCATAAGATCCAAGCCGGCTGGTTGAAATGGAGGATCACAACAGGAGTTTTATGCGACTGTAACATTCCGTTATGGCTGAAGAGAAAGTTTTATCGGACTGCTATTAGGCCAGCTTTGTTATATGGCACAGAATGTTGGGCTATAAAGAGATATCACACCCAGAAGATGAGTGTAGCAGAGATGCACATGCTTCGTTAGATGTGTGGTAACACGAGAAGAGATAAGGTGAGAAATGAGGATATTCGTACTAAGATAAGCGTAGCCCCTATAGAAGAGAAGATGAGAGAAAATCGCCTATGATGGTTTGGTCACGTGTGACGTAGACTTACAGATGCGCCAGTCCGACGAGTAGAGCGTATTAAATTAGGGCAGGTTAAAAGAGCGCAGGGGAGACCGAAGAAAGCAAGGATGGAGGTGATACGATAAGATATAGAGGCTAAAGATCTCAATGAAGACATATTGTTTGATAGGAATGAGTGGAACAAGCTGATCCATGTGCCCAAACCAGCGTAATTCTCTTTTGGTTCATGTAGCCTACCCCAAATACTTGGGGCAAATTGCTTAGTTGTTGTTGTTGTAGATTTATTTCCTATTAGGTCTGTAGTGCAAAAGTTACAGTTTCATCTAAGTAACTAGTAACCATATTTCTCAACAAGTCCTGTTATGTGTTACTTGTACAAATAAATCTAGTGGTGAAATTAAATATTGACAGAGTGATACTCACCATGCCGACCCTTACGCCTTTTGGTTGACAAAATAAAATGGGTAGTTTGGGAAAAAAATAATTGATATGGTACTCTTTCCTTCTTAATGTTTATAGAACAAGCTTCCATGTCATGTAGGTTTGAACAGATTTACTTGAAGATCAACAATCTGAACTCAGTAGATCAAGCGAAAATGGCTAATTCTTATGGAAGATCTTTCTTAAAACCGAAACAGCAAGCAGGCACAAAGCATATATACAATTGAACTTCAAAAACAAAAACCACATGTTCCTTGAAGAATAAATGACACTGGCAATTGGTGTTGGCCTTTGAGAGAACTGTTGCAACTTTCAAACAGGGGTAATTGTCTTGTGAGTATCCGAGATTACAAGTCCAACAGTACCAGTGCAACATAAACTTGGTATGTTCTGGTGAACCAATTATTGAAAGGCTAATTTGAAATTCTTTTGGAATTCCAGTTCCTTCAAAGTGGAACACTATATTAATATGCACTCAGACACTGTGGATAAACCAAAACAGTTCATGGTGGGTCCATTAAGAAGTGAATATTACAGTTAGACATGTAAGTTGGCAGTTTTTATCCCGCCACCTAGTTCGAATAGTAAGTAGTTAAGTCAGGTGCTTCGCAGTAAAATGCTTTGAGGAAATAAAACTTGTCAAAAAGGTCACATAGCCAACATGATTTCATCATGATAGAAGAATACTTCTACATTATAGCTTCACAGGAAGTTACCTCTGCTGGGGCAAATGACAGATAGCTTGAGTGATGCAGTGCACTGGAGATATTGTATCCAGGTGTCTCCAGAGGAATCCTAAACATACAAGGGTCTGATAATATTGGGTAACCATCTACATGCGGGACTTCTACATATTGAGGAAGAGGAGACCTGGTAAGAAAATATTCACAATATTAATGGAAAAACTGAAACTAAAGATTTTTCTTGCATTTCATATTTAAAACTGGGGTCTAGAGGCACAGGTCATGTTATATGGTTAAGGCTCTCAAGTACAGAAAAGAAATATTGAAATTATCAGACCATAAGCAGTGTGATGGTTTTGAAGAACGACAACGGCTTGCCAAAAAGAAAAAAGAAACTCTCCCTCAAATTAAAGATAAAATCAAACGCAAGCTATGCAGGCTTAAGGCAAATCCCATCACCCCCACCCCCCCCCCCCCACCCCCCCCCCCCCCCCCCCACCCCCCAACACAAACCACCACCACCATGGCGCGCACACACAGAGACGAAGAAAAACCCTCCCATGATAACTCTTCTGACTTGGCATTGTATGTTTGTTTCACGCTGTAGAGTGTCTTTACAACATAACAGCTCATCATTATGTTTTTCTAATAGCATTATATTCGAATTATTATCTAGTCGAGTTAACCAAATTCAGGTTTAATTTAGGTCATGAAGTTTATCCTTGGGATGAAGTTAGGGCTAGAGTTCTAATTTAAAATCAAGCCAAGAAACATGTGTAATGGCATCATCGCTTTGAGCTATGGAAGAACATATTTAAATGTTATGGTGGAATTTAGACAAAGAAACAAAACAAAGTCTAAAATACACCTTCTCTCAAACAACCATTTTAATTACTCACACCACCACTTACTCTAATCCATGTAGACTTGACAGCAAAATTTTCCTACAAAGTTATAAAATTTAGGTATTATATGTCAAAGGGAATGGATAAGGAGTACCATAAGATAAAAAAACATGTCAGATGCAAGAACCTATCCTTGTCAACCTTTCCAGAGAAAGAGATCCGCACAACATACCGCTAGATAAATAATCTTAAACTTAACCAAAGCCCCATCATTTCTGCCCTCTTCCACAAGACTAAGTAATTAAGGCTAATGTCATTTTTTAGGCAACAATATATGAAGTGGTAAATCCGCTCTTCTTGTTTTCAAAAACCAGAAATAGGAAACTATAATCACTATATAAAAAAATATTTCATAAATTACATATAGAGGAAGTTGAGGAAAGCTGGTAACACGTTTTACTTGTGACAGGGAGATCACAACTTTAGTACAAGCCACAACCAAACACAATGAGAGTAACTTTCTTCCCTTTATCTGGAGAGGCTGGAGAGACCCAATTATATGGGGAAAAAAGAAGTTATTTCATACATCACAAATTTCCCAATTAACCAAACTCTTTCGATGGTTGTTTGACAGCTGAACATATGATTTTGCATCTAAAGGCTATGCCGCATGCACAACTGAATTTGCAACTATAAGGCTATGCATGCAACTGAAAGCGAGTCCCGTGTTTGTGCCCAACAAGTGCCGGACAAACATTTGCGGAACACATCCTGAACACACTAGAGCCATGTTAGACTTCAAGGAAAGAAACCATAGCGTGTTGGAGCCATGTCCACTTTTTAAAAAAAAATTCTAAAGGTTGCTTCTGCATTTAAATAAACACAAAGATATCCTTTGCATAGCTCGGACACCACTGTAACACAACCTAATCAGCTTCGAAACTTGCATGCGGCATCTTGGGCTTGAATTAGGGTGGTTATTGGATTGGACTTTCAGACATATTCTTTTAGTCTAACGTTAGAATCTATAGATGTTATTCGTTGAGGGGTTACGTTGTATTCTTTCGACATTTTGGAGCAGCATGTCATATACACTCACTCCTAACCATTTGGTGTTTTGATGTGTTATATACATCTACATATGCATGAACATACATAAATACAAATAAACATACATACATGCATATTCACATATACATACATGTGTGTGTTGCCATGCCCTTGTCTACTTTTCAACACTTCCGTATCGTCATTCTCTCAATGTCGATCTCGATCGATCAACACAGCTAGTCTGCTTATAAATCAACTAGTAACAACACAACCAACTTTAATAAAATATTCTAGCAATGTAGAACATAAAAGTATTGTTAGAATAGTTATTAGGCTATTGGTTATTGAGCTATTGGGCTTCTACCCAATAACCCATACGGCCATACCCATCATTTTTATTATATATATGTATTGTCTCTCCTTTATTATCAATCAATTCCTTTTGAGGATATCTATTTCTCTACATGGTATCAGAGCAAGAGAAACTCTAACACTAAAATTTACCATCTCAAAATCCACCTCCTCAAAATTTCTCCTTCCTCTCCTAAAATTTGCAACAAAAAAAAAAATATTGTTCACGTGAACAGTAACGTGTCAGTACCGTTCACGTGAACAGTAACAAGTGCTGCAAGCCCTCCATCTTCTCCAATAAGTGCCGCAATTACTCAAAAATCAGATTTTTAAATCTGATCTGGCCTTTTTAATGCTCTACAAGCCCTATCTGGTGATATCTGATCTGTTTACTACTTAAAAAAATCAGATTTTTACATATGATCTGGCTTCTTTGATGCTCTCCGAGACTTCTCTGGTGAGATCTGCTCTATTTACTCTTAAAAATTAAATTTTTACATCTGATCTGGCTATTTAAGGTTGCCTATGCTACTATCTGGTAACTAAGTTATTTGTTTCTTTTCATTACTGGTTATTTACTGCTAGTACTGATTATCTTTCTGGTGATTCTATAACTAACTGTGATGTCGACTGTCTCAAATACTTCATCCTCTCTTGTTCCTCCATCTTGACTCTGATACTGCTCATGTTCTCTCAGATACTGCCTCTGCGCCTTCTGGTGCTCCCATAGTTCAAAGACTCGTCCGAGTCGGAGACGAGTCGGCCGAGTCGTATCCGTCTCGGCCCGCTCCGAGACGAGTCCGAGTCACGGTCGGTCGACTCAACTCAGAGGAGACCGACTCGGCCGAGAATCAGAGTTGACTTGGTCGACTCGGCATTATGATGATGATTTTGTGACTCATCACAATTCAATGTGAAAATAACTACATTAGCATGTATTTATGAATGTAGTTTGTATAATTTACTATATTGTGCATGTATTTTGATATGCTTCTACCGACGACGCTTGTATTTATACTTTTGCTTTATGTTTAGTGTGCTAGGTGATATATTTTGGACATGTTATACATGAATGTGCATGTCTACATTTTTTAAGATTTGTCGTGATTTTTTCAGAATTTTTTGAGCTGTCTTTGTAGTGTTTTGCGCGTATCGCCCGATACCGATCCGAGTCGCCAAGACCGATACGTCTCAGTGCTCGCCGAGTCAGCGGCCGAGACCGCGACTGTGAACCATGGGTGCTCCTACTGTTCAGATATCACAAAACGAGTATGACAGGTTACGCCAGCTCGAGTTCTATCAGACAGATCATTCATCAACTCATCCATCCTCTTCAGATATGAATGCTTATATTGCCTCTCCTCACAGACCTTGGATATTAGATTCAAAAGCCTCATGTCACATGACAGATATTAAGGACAAATTCACCTCTTTACATCTTTCCACTCAATTTTCTTCTGTTAATATTGTTAATGGTCACAATCTCCTGTCCTTGGTGATGAGGTAGTTCAGGCTACTCCATCCTTGAACGTTAAAAATGTGTTATATGTTTTAAAATTTCCTATAAGCTTGTTATCCATCAGCCAGTTTACCAAACAACATAATTGCAGTGTAACCATTTTTCCTTCTTACTGTCTTTCAGGACCTGACAACTGGGAAGAGAACTGATTCAGGTCGTGAGAGAGGAGGCATGTACTATTTGGATGAAAGAGTGTCCCCTACTGGTTCAGTTGCAGGTCAGTCTGATCATATTCTACTCTGGCACTGACATTTGGTTCATCCCTCATTGCAGAAACTTCGGTCAGTAATTTTTGTTGAGTCTACTTTCTCTACACTTGGTTGTGCGTCTTGTGAGATGGGCAAGCATCATCGTGTCTCTTTTCCGAGTCGAGTCAATAACCATAGTAGTTCTGCATTTAGGTTAGTTCATTCTGATGTTTGGGGTCCTAATCGTGTGTCTTCATATAAAAATTTTAGATATTTTCTCATATTTGTTGATGATTTCTCTCGTATGACTTGGCTATATTAGCTAAAAAAGATGTCTGAATTTTCTGGTGTCACAAACTATTCCATAATGAAATAAAAACTCAATTTTCTACCTCTATCCGTGTGCTTCGTACTGACAATGCCTTAGAATATATGAAAAATGATGTGTCTCTTTTTTTTTCTAAGAATGGGATTATTCATCAAGCCTCCTACTCTCATACGTCCCCATAGAATGGTGTTGATGAACGCAGACACAGACACATCTTAGATGTTGCTCAAACCATGATGATTCATATATATGTTCCGAAGTATTTATGAGCTGATGCAGTGTTAAGCACCTGTCATTTGATTAATAGGATGCCCTCCTCAGTTCTTTATGATAAAATCCCTTTTTCATGTCTATATCCTGACAAAAATATCTTCTCAGTTCCTTCGCGTGTTTTTGGTTGTACATATTTTGTTCAGGATTTGTCTCCAGGTCTGAATAAATTATCTCCTAGGTCTATAAAATGTGTCTTTGTTGGGTATTCTCGAGCTCAAAAAGGATACCAGTGCTATAATCCATCAACCAGAAAGTATTTTGTATCAGTTGATGTCACATTTTTTAAATCAATTCCCTACTTTTCTCCACAAGTTTCAGTTACTGTATCAGAGTCTATTTCATTTTCACCGTCTGTTCCTTTTCCTGCACCTGCTACTGTCCATGATGTCTCTTCGCCAGTGTCACTAAAAACACTACAGCGCCACCTACACCAAAGCCACCTCGAAAAAAAGATTTCAGACATGTCTACACTCATCGGCAAAAAGTTCATGCCTCTTAACCGATTCTGGCCACCTCCCTCCAGTGGAAGGTCCACCTCCTTAGCCGTCAGTACCTTCTCTGATCTTGATGTTCCTATTACCCTCCTCAAAGGTAAACGGCCTTATACTGATCATCCTATCTCTCATTTTGTTTCATATGATCGTCTTACTTCCTCTTTTCGCCAGTTTGCCCTGTCTTTGTCCTTTGTATTTTTACCCAGGTCGTATAAGGAGGCTACATTGGTATCTGCTTAGAAGTAGCCTGTGGATGAGGAGATGGATGTTTTTATTTCTCGAGGAACTTGAGAGTTGGTCTCTGCACCCAAATATGTTGTTGTGGGTTGTCGATGGGTCTATGCCTTGAAGTATCGCTCTAATGGTTCAGTGGATAGGTATAAGGCCAGACTTGTTGCAAAAGAATATACTTAGACTTATGGCATGGACTACTTTGAGACTTTTTCCAGTTGCTCGGCTAAACTCCATTCGAATTTTGTTTTCTATTGCTGTTAATATGGAGTGGCCCTTATTTCAACTAGATGTCAAGAATGCCTTTCTCTATGGGGACCTGAAGGAGCAAGTTTATATGGAGCAACCTCCAGGGTATATTGCTCAGAGGGATAATACTGTCTGTAGACTCATGAAGACGATCTATGGACTCAAACAGAGTCTAAGCGCATGGTTTGAGAAGTTCAGCATGGTTATTTCTGGTATTGGATTTGCTCGTTGTCATTCAGATCACTCAGTGTTTGTTAGTCGTACTAAGGGCCTGTTTGTTTCGTTGCAAAACGTCGCAAGTCGTAAGTCGTAAAATGAGAATGGAAAAAGTGAACTGTAGCAGAGAAAATATATTGTGTTTTACGGTATTTGGTTGATAAAGTGAAGTGTAAATGGAAAAGTATATTGTGTTTTACGGTGTTTGGTTGATAAAGTGAAAGTGTAAATGGTAAAGTATATTGTGTTTTACGGTGTTTGGTTGGTAATGTAAAAGTGTAAGTGAAAAAGTTCACCACAAAATTAACTGTAGCAGTGATTTAAATATTATAAATACTATTAAATTAAATCTACTATTGCAAATTAAATTGTATTAATAAATTTGAGATAAAAAATTAATATTCTTAATATTTTATTTATAACAATAATATTAATAAAATATTAGTATAAATAGTAAAATATTACTAAAATATTAACTAAATAAATAATATAAAATTTTAAGAAAATCTAAAGAACATTAATAAAATTTTAAGAATACTAATAAAATATAAATATTAAAAATTTTTACAAAAATAATAAAATATAGTTATAATATTATAATATTAAAAATACTTAAAAATTATTATAATATAAATTTTATTATAATATTATTGTAATATTATAGAAATATAAATTTAACAAAGTAAAATATAATTATAATTTAATAATAAATTATCATTATAGTATCATTATACTGAATTATTATTACATATTAACATAATAAAATATTAATATAATAATAAAATATATTATGATATTAATAAAGTAATTTTTTATATTAAAAAATAAATAATTAAATATATAGTAAAGTATAATATTGTTATATTAATAAAATATTAACTCTAAATAAAATAATAAAAAATGGAATAAGTATTAATAAAATAATAAAGTATTAAATAAAATATTAAATAAAAATATTAAATAAAAATAGTAAAATATTAAATATTAAAACAATATTAAAAACAATAAAAAAATTAAAGATTAAAAATATAAAATAATTAAATAATTAAATAAGAAATTGAACACTATTTAAAATATTAAATATTTAATAATATTAAATTATATATTGATTATCAAGTAACTGTTTTAAACTGTAAGTGTACTACAAGTGAGAGTTACATGACCACAAAATTAACTATAACAACTGTAAGTGAGAAAATATGAGTGTAAAAGTGAGATTTACATGACCACAAATTTAACTGTAGCAACTGCAAGTGAGAAAAGAAGAGTTGCATTTTGCAACTTGTTTTTCAGCGAAACAAACGACGGAAAATGGAAAAGAAGTTTTACGACTTGCGTTTTGCGGCGTTTTGCGGCGAAACAAACACGCCCTAAGTCTGGCTCAGTGATACTGGTTGCGTATGTTGATGACATTTTGCAAATTGGGAGTAACTATTACCTTGGCAGAAACAAATGAGTATCTCAAATGACATTTTGTGACGAAGGATATGGGGAAGCCAAGATATTTCCTTGGGATTGAAGTTGCTTATCAAAAGCATGATTTACTTCTATCTCAGAGGAAGTATACACTTGATCTCCTTGAGGAAATTGGCATGTTGGGTGCAAACCTGCTAGCACTTCAATAGAAGCAAATGTGAATTATGGTGTGATAATAGTCATCTATTTGATGACCCAGGACAATATAGAAGATTGATAAAGAAGTTGAACTACTTGATAGTTACTAGGCTCGATATAACCTTTGCAGTTGGAGTACTAAGTAGGTTTATGCATCAACATAGAGAGGTTCACTGGACAGCTGCTCTGAGAATTCTTATATCAAAAGCTCTCCTGAAAAAGGTTTGTTGTACAAGAAACATGAACATGTTCGTATTTTTGACTATTCTGACTCAGGATATGCTGGTGATAAGGGAGATAGAAATAAGAAGTTCACTACTAGCCATTACACATTTGTTGAAGGAAATTTGGTGACATGGAGGAGCAAAAAACAAGATGTTGTCTCTAGATCCAGTGCAGAGGCTGAGTATAGAGTCATGACACATACTACTTATGAAATAATGTGGCTGAAGAATCTGTTATTAGAATTTGGTTTTTGTCATCTTGGCCATGTTGTGTGATAATCAGTCTGCTATCTATATCGTACAGAATCAGGAGTTTCATGAGAGGACTAAGCATATAAAAGGTTGACTATTATCTGGCCAAAGATGCATGGACCAAAAAGGTGGTTTCTCTCCCGTTTACTCCATTTTCAAAACAGTTGGCAGATCTACTTACCAAAGCAGCTTCTCCAAAGGTATTTTTTGTCTTATGTAGCAAGCTGGGCATGGTTGACATTTATGCTCCAGCTTGAGGGAGAGTGTTAGAATAGTAATTGGGCTATGAGTTATTGAGCTATTGGGCTTATACCCAATAGACTCGTACCCATCAATTTTATTATATATATGTACTGTCTCTCCTTTATTATCGATCAATTCCTTTTGAGGGTTTCTATTTCTCTACAAGTATTATCCTTAATCCTTACTATAACTTCGGAATTTCGACGTAGTAGCAGGGCCCTTAATATGGTATTAGAGCAGTCTATGTTCAATTCTCACCAGGCACACATTTAAAAAAAGTAGATTTAATAAAAAGTTACCACTATGCAAAAATCTAAGTTTCGGCCCATAAAAAAAGCTCTCAACCTATAGGGGAGTGTTAGAACATAAAAGTATTATCCTCAATCCTCACCATAACTTCGGAGTTTAGATATAGTCACTTGACCAAGAACACTCTAAAGCAACATGATAGACTGTATGAACAACAAGAACAATGCCTTTATCCTAAAATTTTTGCATCGCCCGCATACATCCTTTTCTTCCATTTAGCTCTGTTAAGGATCATCTCCTCGATAAAACAAAGCATAAACATATTCTTCTTAATTGCCTCTATCCAAGTCTGTTAGGTCTCCCTCGAGCCCTATTAATTATTATCCTATCATTTTTTCCTAATTGGTGCATTTATTGGCATGCGTTTCATGTCGTCAAACCATCTCAATCAATTTCTCTCATTTTATCCTCAATAAAACTAACCTTTTAATATTTACGGATGGACGCATTTATTATCCTATCGATTAGTCTATCATTACTCATCCAACACCCATTCTTTGGATATGTTTCTTCTTAATTGCCCAATAATCTTTGATGCGGACAACGGAACAAAGACATGGCATATCTATCATCGTTGAAGAAGACGCGCCAACCCGAGATAGATCCAGTAGTTCTAATAGTATTAAGATTATTAGTTTCTACTTTTTTATTTTTGATTTTTAGTAATCGAAATTGTAGTAAGATTTCTAGTTTCCTTCTCATGTAGATTTTCTTTTTATGTATTTTTTCTTTCTGTTAGACTTTCAATTTCTTTTAGGATTAGTGTTTCTAATTCAATTGTAACTTAGAGAGAGCACAATTTTGTAGCCTATATATAAGGCCCCCATGTAATTACTTTAAAAGACAATGAACAATCAATGAAAGTTTTTCTTCTCTCAAATTGAGTTTGATTATTGAATTTCTCGATCCTAAATTTTGTTAGAGGTGGGATGCTCTAATTAGACTCAATTAGTAATGAGATGCTCTAATTGATTTATCATCTGCATGAGCACCTCGACTCCTCGACGATCTTGTTTTCGTCGACTGTACATGTTCTCTTTTGCGTGAGTTTAAAGATCAACAAACAATCAACAAGCAAAATAAGATCAAATTTACAATCATCTCAGGTATTTTTCTTATTACATTAACTTCTTAATTATAAATCTAAATATACATCATTTAGTCTGTTATCTACTCAGATCTTTTATCCATACAAATAGAAAGTGAACAAATCTGAATTATCTTATAGTTTCAATATCTTCTTTCTTGATAGTAAGATTTTTTACCTGCAATAACCATAGCAAACAATTAGTTTCTTACTTTGATATGGATAAAATACTCGCATGTTAAATTAAATAGCTGATATTAACTGTTTTAAACTTTCCTACCAACATCTTTCTCGTTGGTGAAGCATGTCTTTGAATTATTTTATCTTTTGCTTCTACCCCTGTACATGTTTCACATCAGTTTGGTATCAGAGCACAGTTAGGTAGGATTTGCATAGTAGTCACGTTTAGTTGCTTTCTAGCATCTAGTAAAATTTTATTCAAAACAAAAAAGTGTAGTTTAAGAATTATTGAAAGGTAAATCTTTCCCTAAAATTCAATATGATTTGTGTATAACTAAGAAAATGTTCTCAACGTGGTTCTATAATTAAGGAACGTCAAGAACGAAAAATCTTCCACCTGAGTTACACCGATCTGGCCAATTGAACTGGTAAGATTAAGGATTTGATTAATCTGACAATTTTAAAAAAAAAAATCAACAAAATAAAATAAAAATTAGTTTAGAATTGCATTTATCATACATTACATGCCAACCTGTAGTGATACCCCATACTTGCGTGAAGAAGTTAGTGAACCCAACACTAATTCATAGCCTCCCAACTTACCTTAGCTGACATCATGGCTAAACTTGAAATCCTAACTCAAGAAGCAATGCCTTTCGTTTAAACGCAAAATGATTGAGAGGGTAGTGACCAAATTAGAGACCTACAACCAGATCCTGAAAAGCGGTACCACTTGTGTAATCCCATAGTTAGAAAAGTTGTGGACAAGCCTAATAACATTATTCCTTTTATATTCACTCCCGTAGTAAAAGAGTTTAAAGATGTTCCAAAAGAATTTCAAGACAAACTACTACTGATATGTGATGTCCAACCCAAGATTGAATCTGATTCCGAAAAGTTTACATATCACTCAGACATACATTCTAATTTCGAGGAAGACTTAGATGATGACTTCGCTGACAACCAAGTTGATGAAGAACTAGGTGATGGTATCGTAGAGTCTAGTACCTTGATTTCCCTTGAAGTCACCCCAATGCTTACAAAACTAGTTAACATCTTTCTAAAGATGTTATACACAATGGCATTACTCAAACACCTTCGAGTCACTTGTCCATTATTAGCATTGTCTTGTCGCAAAAAGGATATAAGAACTGTAGAGTCGTTGTGGACAATGGAAGCTGCATCAATGCAACATTCTTTGAGGTATTCGAAAATGATAGATTAAAGTCATCCCACTCTCACTCGTTTAATGTACCATGTTCACAACAATAGAAGTTTCATAACCGTGTCTAGTCCCCCAATCGATTTTCATCTCTACCTTTGAAAAACCATGTGACACATATTAGATACTAAGTCTAAATTCTTCACTGCTTTTCAACCCCAAATCGATTATCAAATTGAAGTCGTCCATGAGTCTGCATTATCATTTACATCATCTTTTGCATCACATCACAAATTACACAAGTCATGGATAAAACTGCTCGAAACAACGCCCACTATAAGTTACAATTGACATTAAAAAATTGTTTAAAACTTTAATGTTGGTGATGATTTACATGTTTGTAGTATTGAACTATTTCAAATCTTAAAGAAACTAAATTGTCATGTTTACCTCATAGATTTTGGTATCAGTTCTATTTTCAATATTGAAGATCTAGTGGATTACAAAAGTTTTTATTTTAATCCTACCAACTTCCTTATTGATGAGTCATCTCATGAGCTTATTTTTGAGAGACCCTTCATTCCACTAATTTCAAATATTTTATCTAACACAATTGATCAGATTGATAAAATTTTGAATGATGAAATTATCATTATTCGTAAGTATTTGGTTCGATGGAAAAGAAAAGCACTAATTTATTACATATGAAAAAAATCAAAATGCGCTATAACAGATTGATACCGAATCTCCGATACTTTGGAATAAGATGAGTTCGCTTCTATTCTGACTCGACAGGGTCGAACTCTCTCCAACACGAGGAGAACGATGCAGACAACAGAACAAAGACATTGCGTTTCATCGTTGAAGAAGAAGCGCCAACTCGAGATAGATCCAGTAGTTCAAGTAGCATTAGGATTACTAGTTTCTATTTCTTAAATTTTTTATTTTTAATAATCAAAATTGTAGTAGAATTCTGGTTTTATTTTCATGTAGGTTTTTTTCATGTATTTTTCTTCTTTTAGACTTTCAATTTTTTTTAAATAATATTTCTAATTCAATTGTAACTTGGAGAGTACAATTTTGTAGCTTATATAACGCCCCCATGTATTCACTTTGAAAGACAATGAACAATCAATGAAAGTTTTTCTTCACTCTCAAATTGAGTTTGTTTATTAGATTTCTCAATTTTAAATTCTGTTAGTGGTGGGATGTCCTAATCAGACTTAATTAGTAGTGAGATGCTCTAATTGATTTATCTCTTTATCTCCCCTCCAAATATCTTCCTCTCAAATAAATCTCCGTCGAATATTCTCTCCCTCGCCATGCAGCCAACAATTTCAACTTGTCTGCATAAGCACATCGACTACTCGATGGCCCTGTTTTCGTCGGTTGTACATGTTCTCATCTACGTGAGTTTAGAGCTCAACCAATAGTCAACAAGCAAACTAAGATCAAATTTACAATCATCTCAGGTATTTTCTTATTACATCAACTTCTTAATTATAAGTCTAGATACACATCATCTAGTTTGTTATCTATTCTAATCTCCTATTCACATAAATAGAAAGTGAGCAAATTTAAATTGTTTTGTAATTTCAATATTTTCTTTCTTGATAGTAGGATCTTATACCTGCAATAACCATAACATACAATTAGTTTCTTGCTTTGATATGAATAAAGTACTCACATGTAAAATAAAATAGCTGATATTAACTGTTTTACGCTTTTCTACCAACGATTTTTCTTGTTGGTGAAGCGTACCTTTGAGTCATTTTATCTTTTGCTTCCGCCCCCGTACACGTTTCACATCATTCTCACCATACAACATAGAAGGTCTTATAGCCATTTGTATAATATTTTCTCTTCAATTTCATAGTTCTTACAGCCGCTCTATATGGCATGATCTATGAAACGAAGAGCTGGTATAACATCAAAAGTATCACAAGCTTAGGTGCTATCAAACATTCATTAAAAAAAAGGAAAAAAACATAATTAACAATAAACTAAATGTAGTTTCACTCCATATATTTAACAGAGAGTAACTTAATCTACCTGCATCTCTCTTTGGGATTGATGAAATGTGACCAACAGGGCACTTTTCTATTAACTTGCCACTGCTCATCCCACACATTTTTTGTGAAAGCTGTTGAATTGAGAGATGAAAGTTTCCACAAGTTATCAAAATAGATCTCCAACTTTTTGGCTATCCTAGGACAACCAACAAAATAGATCCCAACTTCTTTCACCTATATAAAATTTAAAGGAAAGTTCAGGGCAAGATGTTTCAAAATTAAAGAATTCAATAAACAGACTCCAACTAATGGAATTAATTTCTTATCGGGTAAACATAATCAAATACCTGGGTGAGAGATTTCCAGTCATTATTGGCTGATCCGATGTAGATGTCTTTAACATCCGATATCCAAACTTTTGCGTGGACAATGCCTGATCCCCACCAATCATCAAAAAGTAATGTCACATTCTGCACATTTGGTCTTCCTGAAGCAAGGGTAGATGACTCGTTGGCGTAATCGGGATAGACTCCAGAATGCTGCATGATCCTAGTTACTTGAAAACAGATCTCTGCTCTTATTAGCAATGATACACCATTATACATGATACACATAGAAAATCAGGGAAATCATACTTCATATGTGCTAAGCATGACATAATCCAAATTCACAATATTGACTCTTACATAATCCTATTAGCAACAGATACCCAAATTAATTATATGTCAATGCCATGATGCGGGTTAGATGCAACTTTTCTGAAGTCAGATTATTGACCTGTTGAAAGATACAACAAATGCTTTTGATGTAAGGGCCCAAACTTTCCATCTTTCCGTATGAATTTGGCAATGGCCTCAAAGCTAAGCATCAAGTTCCCTCCAGAATTTTCCTTGATAACGTACTATGACGATATTACTGGTTAAAATAAATTGTTTTCTTATCTTAATAAATAATAACTTGAAATGGCACAAAGGTCAAGCAAAATTTGGAACATTATGGAGATTCTTTTTTAAAAAAAAAATAAGAGGCACATTTCACCTTGTCAATTGTCATATCTCAACTTTCATGAGAATTTAGAATGGGATTCCGTTTTACGCCTTTCAGGTTACTTTTGAGTTCGTGTGTCCTTTTTCCCCCTCCTTTCGGTGGGGTGTTGGGTTCCTATCCTAGGCATAATTCAAAAGACTGGGTGGCTCCACCAAAAATGGAACCTTGGTACCTCACCTCTTACTCATGGATGTTCTATACCAATGTATGTTGCACTTGTACCAGAAGGAGACACAAGCACACCACGATATGGATAAGTATGGAAAACTAACAAAATTCAGGATACGAGTAAGTTGTGTGCACGGAAATAATAAAGGTATGTTTGTTAATATTATTATCTATAATATAGATTTACAAGAATATATCAGTTAAAGGAACACATTAAGTCAGATAATATATTTCTCAACTTATATAGTGAAGAATCAAAATTTCATATTAAGAAAGTGGACAAATAATACAAACGCATCTACAAATCAAATACAATTGTGAAACCATCGTTCATGCATTAGAATTTTTTAATTCCTAGTGTACATACATCGTATACTACTGATATGTCTACGATACATAATAAATTTTTTAAAATGTTAAAAAGTAACGGAAAGTATCAGCCAAGTATTGGATATGTACTTGATACGGCTACAACCCCTTAATCGAAGCATCCATCCAACACAGATACCAACTCTCTTCATGCATTTTGATGACTTTCCATTTTGTGTCCTTCAGATGCTAGACCCACAAATCATATATTTATGACCCGAGCCTAGGTTTTTAGGATTCATGCAAGATATAGTGATACGCCATACCATTGATGGCCGTCAATGACCGCAAAATGGATTGCAATGGTATTCCCTATTGCTTACTGCATAAGCCTTCGGATACTTGGTTACAACTGTAGTAGATAGAGGGAGGATGTATGTTTGTACCCTTTGCACGTCAAATTAATATTCAACTCAAACATGTCAACATTGTCAAGTGTTCAACTCAAATTCAACTTGTGCCCTTTTAGATAAAGATGAGTTGGACACTTAAACCCCAACACTCAGACTGTCAACAAGCAAAGCAATTTTTAAAATGTAGGACACCACGTATTCATGTGTAAAAACTAAAAATGAATCAGACGAACTATTACCTAATATTGACCTTTCGATCAGCAGCATCCTCCAGCGCCTCGTAGACCTCTCGCCCCTCGCTCGCCCCAAATCTATCCATCTCAGCGTCAGAGTACCCAAAATCTCCAGAATTAGGGTTTCGGGGCTCCGCCAGCAGCTGCCAGTACTGCGCTATGATGTCCAGTCTCTCCGTCGCGTTTCCCGCCAACCACTTGAACACATCCCCTAATAGTTTCATCGAACACCAAATAAATCACAAAACCCTAAATAAATTACCAATCAATATTTAAAAAAAAAAAACCAACTGTCCAAAGGGCGGTGAGATTACCGGAGGAGAGGATGCCGGGGACGCGGCGGAGGAGGGGCATGTCAGTGGGGATCGACTGCACAAGCCACGCCTTGCAAGAGGAGGAAGCGCCGGCGAGGATCACCGACGGTGAGCACACCGCGAGCAGCAGAGCTAAGTGAAGAATAATCGAGCGCTTCATAATTTCTCTCTCAGAATTTGAGAGGGAATGGGAAGGTTGAAAATGAGTTTATATACTGCTTTGGACGGTGGAATGAGTCTTGGGATGGGCCGCCGGTGGTGGGTGCGGTCACCGCGAACGAGTTTAAGGGAGCTGTGACCGGGAGTGGAGTTATGGCGGTGGCGGGAGAGGATGGGGGCGGTGACCGGAGAGGCGGACTGGATGGAGTTTCCTTGTGGAATGGGGTTGCGTATGATCCGCCGGCTCATTGGTTCCTTCTGAATTTGGACAAAATATTAAAGAAAAAAAAGGAAGTCAAACTTATGGGATTTGGTTTTTCTTTTTTCTTTTTAGGAAAAGTACATATCACTATATCAAGGTATCTCTAATGCAACCCTCTAGGTTTTACAGGGTTGCTTAAGAATATACTCAAATATTCTCTGAATATACATCGAGGGTTGATCAAATGCAATTCTCTATTTATCAGTTTTTTAAAATATTAGTTTAGATATTAATAAATCATTTAAGGGTAAACTATTATTTAACAAAAATTATACCATTAGAACTGTCTCACCAATGCCTTTTAAACGAGACAAATATTGAAAGAATGTAGTTTTTTCAAGTTCGGTGTATTTCAATTTCGATACATTTTCAATGTTTGAAAATGAGAAATGTAAAATTAATATTAAATATATTCAATATTAGTATCATTATGAAGATATATCGGTGAGACATTTCTAATGGTATAATTTTTATTTAAAATAAATAAGTAAATTTAAAGTTATATTGATTTTAAATAATGAGTTTAATTATATTAAATGACAGATTTGGTATTCTTGAAAACCTGAATGGGACTTTAAGGGCGAAATTGGAATTTTAGATTGTGAGTTGTGATATAAAGAGAGACCTCTATTTCTCCCTCGTCCATCTAAATTTAAAGAGAGAAGGGCTTCCTTTATATTTAAGGGGCGATATAGAGGGTGGTTGGAGTGTATCTCCCTTTAAGTATAGAGATACAGAAGGAGTTGGACACGGTCTACGTGGGTCTACGTGACTGAGTCCCCAGTTTTTTTTTTTTTTTTTTTTTTTGGCAAGACTGAAAAATCCCCCAATACACAATTTTCAATCAACCAACTCCCTCAAACTGTATTCAGTATATTTGTTGGGTAGTGATGGGGTAAATTCCTTGTTTGCCCCTCATCTTGTGGCCTGCGGGGGCCTCTATGCTGCAATGACGTGATCATGTCACATTACTTCAGCGGTTATCGAGATTCA
The DNA here is from genome assembly GCA_038442645.1 of Agave tequilana. Classification (NCBI taxonomy): domain Eukaryota; kingdom Viridiplantae; phylum Streptophyta; class Magnoliopsida; order Asparagales; family Asparagaceae; genus Agave; species Agave tequilana. The sequence continues at coordinate 32,309 of JAVJIF010011810.1, read as the reverse complement.
CCCCAATAGGGAAAAACTCTCTTTTCTTTTCCACTCAATTCTATCCTAAAATTCCCAATTTGTCCACCTCTCTCTCTTTCTCAGTGATCCCCTCCTCTTTCCTTAAATTCTCTCTGTTGATTCCTTCCCCTTTGCCTCTTTCCCAGTTTTTACATTTGTCATCGAAAGAATAGATGGTAAAGAAGTTGGTGTAGATCTTAACTAGTCGGTGGTTCGAGGGTATTTCCTCGGAAATTGAGACGTGTAAAAGTTCTTATTAATTGAAAAGAAAATTACAACGGATCAAAAATCCCATTATAAAAGAGAGGAGAATATCTATCTCTCTCTTTTGTTTAAAACTGGGTTCTTGATGTAGCGGTGGAGAGTGATTTTTTTTTCGTTGACGAGCCGAACCAAAAGCTAGATCTTCGGATCTTCTTGCTCTCGTTGGAAGCGCATTGGTCAGATATAAAATCTTAATCAGTGGCTAAAGTCTCAAAGAAATCAAAAACTCGACATGAACTCAGCAAGTTAGAGGTTTCTCCTCCAACACCATATGTGTTAACAACCCTTTGTCTAGCTTTCAACCTTCTGCTATTATCCAGTTTCAAGCATCAAGTGTGCCTTTTAGGGATTCTTCTCCCATAACTTTTGGCTTCTTGGGTTCCTTCCCCTTTACCCCTAACTTTTATAGCTATTTATAGGGATTTTCAAGGGGATAACTGCCCCCATTAAATCTCTCCATAATGGGTATTTATGCCCCATTTGTGGAGAGAAAGTAAGTATTGATTGCTTCATAATGGAGATTTATGTCCCATTATGTAGAGAGAAAGTGGGTATTGATTGACCCAGTAACTGTTATCTGTTACATCAGAAACGCGGGTCTCATTAGATGCGGACCTCGCCGTTGGACGTGGACCTTACGTTTTGATGTTGAAACGTTACTCTGAGGTCCGCGTATTGAAGAGCATCTCGACCATTGTGTTTGGCACAGAACGCGATACTCACGTCTCATTTGTTGAGATGCGACATCCGCGTTTGAGTTGAAACGTGACCTCCACGTTTGACAAAGGATATGAGGCTTGCGTTTAAGTTGAAACGCGACCCTCACATTTGGCATAAAGGTCGCTTCTGAGGCTTAATCTTCAGTAATTCTTAGATAGCCTACAGAACTCCTTCTAAAGTTTTTGAAACCCTGCGGTTGACTGAGAAGGATTTCGGAACACTTTGGACTTCATGTTGACTTGGGCTTTTGTGATTGAACTTCAATCTTTGAAATGCCCTGAGCTTGATCATGTCTGGATTCTGATCTTCGTAAGTGTATTGTTGAACTGCTTGAAGCCTCTAGAGAAAATCATCGTAAGTATCCAGAAGCGTAGTCTGGAACTTTTCTTAGTTTGACTTACTTGTCAGTGTACTGTTGAACCGGCTGAGTTGTTGACTTCTTATGCTAGTGTACTCTTAAACTGTTTGTAAAAGTCAGATCTCAGTCAGGCAAGTCTGATGTGTCTATTTTCCTTTCTGTTGGAACATCAGACAGACCAAAGCGATGAGTTCTGATTGCCTGAGGTAATGGTTAACTTAGTAATTGAAATTTGGATAACTTCGTTGGGGAAGCTGAATAAGAGAGGAAGTTACTGTCTGAGGTATGATTTTTAACTTGACAGGGACTTGTTTTGGTGCTAGAGGTTTAATATTAACTTAGTACTGAAAGATCTCGTTTTCACTGAGAAAATCGAGGTGACCACTGTCATAAGTGTAATATTAACTTAACAGTGGATGAGTGATAGAGGTGTAGTGTTAATTTAACACTAAAGAGGAATTACTGTCAGAGGTATGGTATTAACTTAACAATGATTTGTCTTGCGATTTGAGTAAGTTTGGTCAGAGGTGTGATATTAACTTCACCGAGATTTATTTTGGGATTTGAGCAAGTTTGATCAGAGGTGTGATGTTAACTTGACTGGAATTTTATGCTAGAGATATGATATTAACTTAGCATCAACTGCTGATGGTGGTGGTGGTGTCTCTTGTGTTGGACTCACTGCTGCCAAGTTCAAAGACGCAAGTGTTAGTATATTGTAACGCTTTTGCCACAGGAAAACAATCGTAGACAAATATCTCAAAACTCACAAGTAACGTGTTGGCCTAAACTTCCATCAAACAAGAACGTGTAGGTTTAAGCATGAAAGTTAGATTCATAACTGAGGTACTAGCAGCGACATGAAGAACCACGTCCACAATGGCAATCGGCAATTCAGATGCTGCTGCTCGCCTAATGCTTGAAAAGATAGCCTCAGATCTTGTCCAGAAGAAACTATCGTCTTGGCCCATAAACAAGAGAAGTTTCCAAGTACTTAGATGCACACAGATAGTAGGAACTGAGTTGTTTTCATGTTCACTAGGGCAAACTTCACCAGCGTTGGTTAAAGTTTTGACATCAGAGAGCAAGCAATATGTTTCGTTTAGCAGAACACAAACAGTTAGAGCAAAGGGAACCACAAGACACAGGATTCACCCTTGAAGAATCTAGCCTCCACCTCGAAGGTGCGCGCTCAGTTCACCAAAGTCATTCTCCTCGGAATCCTGAAGGCGAACTGCATCCAGCTTCTGCCTCAAAACCTCGATTGCATTGATCACCAGTTGGTAAGCCTTGATAGCACCAGTCAATTCTACAGTCAAAATAAAACTGTCTTCCTTCCCATTGATCTCGAGAAGACCTAGCTTCCCCCATGGCATCTGCTTTCTTGATCACCTCGTCATCATAAGTGCGTGCTTCAGGGTCAGCCACCACTGCCTGATAGATGAAAGCATTATTCAGTAAATGAATGACACCAAAAAAATGAGATGCCTGTCTGCAAATCAAAATTGAAATAGGAACCAATTTTACTATTCCACTGCAAGAAGCAGTGGACAGAACTTTGCACTGTGTCATGAAGATTAAAATTAACACTTGTTTGATTGAGAAAATATCAATCAGAACCTGGAAATTGGATTCTTTTTTGCTTATACATGCACCTCATGATACCACGGAAAATTAATTTTTTATGACAATATAACAAATAAACGGTTGGAATACTCATGAAAGATTAGTGATGAAAATCATTCCTAAGTTGATAAACCAATATTCTATTTGGTTTGATGTTAGGAGTGATCCGAGTTATCCATAATGTCCGAAAAAATCCTAGATATGTTATGTATTCAATAGTCTTGTCAACATAAAAAGTTTATAATATAAATTTGAATAGATTGATTTTAAATTAGAGTATGCAGAATAAATGTGTAGGGGATCTTACTTAATTTCAATTTGTAGAAATAATATAATTTAGCTAGATATATGCTAGAGCTCAATACAAAAGTAGTAGGATATTTTAAAAAAGAACTCGAACTAATTATAACATGTAATTCAAATACAAAATTAACATGTATATCTCATTACTCGAGTACTCGTATTTGATAGATAATTTCTATTATGTTGCAAGTAAAATTACTGAATAACTTGAGATATATAGATCATACAAGTAAAGGTAATAAGAAGATATGATATACATGAATATTTACATTCAGTCGATCATGCATTTAAATTGCATAAACTTATATAGTACAGATATTATACAAAAGTTTCTGATTATTTATTACATTTATGTTGCATGAGACTCCTTTTGATAAAGCTAGATGATTGCATGGTTGAAACTTGATAGTTAGGATGTATAAATCAGATGTTTGGCATTGGAGTCATGGAATTAAAGATCTAAATGATGCTTAATTATCTTTTTTTTTTCTTATAACAATTATTTTAGTATTTATTTTTCTCTTGAAATAAAAGACATTGTGGTTAATATAAAGTCTGAAGCTCCAAGTTCCTGATATATTTGGATTAAAAAAATATTGTATAAGTCTACTTTATGAAGGGGAGTTATTAGATTGTGGTTATTTTAAATTATCTTTTGAAATATATTGAGATTACATATTCTCCATGAACAACTCTTTTGAATGTATTTATTTTGTACGGTGCATGCTAGTCTCTTTTGAATCATTCATAATGTAAGATTATTAATCAAAGTTTATTATATTTCTAAAATATTACACAATTGCAAGATGATTTATTTTTATTTTATTTTTGTTTGCCCACCAAACTGAAAATTCATACCATTGATGCTGATGAGATCAAAGTTCTGGTGTGCATCTATTATTATCTTATTTTAAAACAATGTAATATTTAGTGAGATTTATGAGTTGAGACGGTTGAATATGTGATTTAAATTAAAACTAAAATGAAAAGAAAAAGTCACATAACTTGAAAAATGTATCAATTAAGTTTATTGGATCCATTAAATCCTATGAAAGTACTAAAACGCACAAAAAAATCAGTTAAGCTTGCCTTTTATTCATCTTAATAAACTCTTTTTATGTCAACAAAATGTAATTAGGTTTTACAATGTTCCAATTTAGGTCTATATTCACAGATTGACTGCAAGTTCTTTGTCTATTTAAAATGTTGTAGAAGATTGTTTAGTATTTCTGGCATTTAATAAGGTCTTGATTACTGCAAATAAAGATTATTGAGGCAGCTACATTGGACCTTGTAATAAAGATAAGAAGTAAATCTTATAATAGAACTTGTATTAACTTTTTGCAATAATTTTAATCAAAAATATTTTTACAAGAATCTATATAATAGCTTATAAGAAAAATCTTACTCTATTTAATTTGCGTGAAATGAGAATAGATTAAAGAAATCCTTTGTAAGAATTAGTTAAATAATTGACTACTCATAGGAACATAACAAGATGCTTGTACGAATTTAAATAACTATTCTATAGTATAAATAAGTGTTTTACAAGAAATAATAATTAATTAATTTGCATGAAAATTAATTAACAGAAAAACCTTATTTGTCTTCTACATTGTTGGAAACTTTATCCCTATTTTTTTAAATTAAAACATGCAATAATTAAATTTAACACAAATCAAAATTAAATGTGTATCAATTACTAAACAAGAAACAAAATTAAAATAAAGAGTAAAATCGCTAGCTTGAGAGATGTAGTCGTGCGACGCACTGCCCTAGAAGAGAAACGGTCAATCCTCTCGTCCGTATGTCGAATTGGCTCCGTCAACTAGTTGTAAAGACTCTCGAAATCACTAGCACCTGGGCTCAAACGCTAGCACCAAGCTTCTTCTCAAATTTGCTCAGATTCAGCACGGTTGCCTGAAAAATTTTAAAAAAAAGAAGAAAATTTAATTTAAGGTGAAGCACTTCTCAAGAAGAATATGTCTCAAAAGAAATTTTAGAGTAAAAAAGAGAAAATGAGAACTGTCCGTTGAGAACTAAGTTAGACTTAGAACCCCAGTTGTTATAATAACTCCATCAGAAAATCTAAACAGTTGAGAGATTTTCTCAACTGACTTAGATCCTGAGACTTAGTTGGCTTGATAAAACAAAATTTGAAATGAAAGCTTTTTTTTTCTTTTATTTTAATTCAAAAATCCAACGGCTATGTCGTTTCTGGCAGGGTTTATGAGAATTTGTTGTTCTTCCCCATTGTTCAGATAATCAGGACCTGGGTTCAGGTCGACATTCTGGCGGCTCCAAAGGGTAAGGCAGACCTATGAGATCAACAAGAATGTGAGATAGGCTAATGCTTATGATCCTGACGATCAGTTCCCTGAGCCCACGAAGCATACTGACATGATTAGAATTATCAAGGTACTTCCAAATGTCTTTGGGTATATGCATTTTGTTTAGTACTTTGTGAACCTCTGTGGTGCTGCTTCGAAATGTCTTGGGATCTCTGCATTTGTTCATTACTCATGATTCTGTCCACCAAGCTCGCAGGACTCGGTCAACGTGACATTCCTATTCATGTCCACTGCTCGCGACAGAGTGAGCTACATAGCTACATCTACCCGGATGTCAGTGTAGCAGGGCGCAGGGTTGCTGCTATCCGAAACATTCACTGCGCCGAACCTGAATCTCTCGGAAGGTGGACACAACATGTACGACTTTTCGACTTCTCTCTCTCTCTCGTCTATCTCCATTGCTCTTCTTCTGCTGATGAGTTTGTCAGCTGCAGGTACGATCAGATGACGGAGTGGTTTGGGAGGCCGGCACCCAACATGCCGAGGCAGCCGGTGACGCCCTCGAGGTGTCCATCTCGAAGACGCTTAGGGAGTAGGCAAAGTACAAGAGGGCAGGAGCAGAGAAAGGGAAGTTTGCTATGATTCGTGGGATTGAATCTGATTCTGCTGCCAACATGCATTCCAAAGGGGACACTGATAACCTGCTGCCTATTGAAGTGTGGGCTGAGTAGCCAAGCAGACAAGGTATGCAAATTGAAAACTAACAGGAAAAGGCAAATGCAAAACTAATTAACCCTCAAGATCGAATAAAGAAATTCTCTGTCAGGCCTCTCATCCTATCAATATCTGAAATTTGTTTAAAATATAGATAAATTTATCCGAGATAAACGAAAAAGAAACCAAAAGTGACTAGTGATGCTAATATCATAAGTTTGGCATGCGTGAAAGTTTGTTAAATTGTGGAAACAGGGGTGTGGTGGAGCCTCTCTTTGTAATCCCACATGAGAAGGAGAGGGATGATGTGGACGGAGCAGTGGGAGGAGATTCCAGCAGTCTGTTCATCACAACACCAGGCCAGGTTCCTTCTTCCTTCACCCTCCATCTAAAATCTATATCACAATGCTATCAGCATAGAAACCTGATGTCCAAAATGAATGTCAAACAGCTTGTTGCCCTCATTGATGACTCAGCTGGAGTCATCGCCACGAACACAGCAGCAATGCAACTCGCAAATGCCCGTGAGGAGCCGAGGCGAGCATTTCAGTTTTCTTCAAATTTTGTTTTTGTCGAGTGTGTCCAAAGCATAACTCTCTGTGGCCTTTGATTCTGCAGCATTGCCATTGTCTTCTGAGATGAAAGAAGAGAACAAGTGTGATTGTGTCATCAAAGACGGGGAAGGTGATAGATATTGATGTTAAGGCAGTGAAAAATGCCGTTAGAATATGCTTGATAGCTCTCCGGGTCTGGCTTAAGAGGACAGACTCTCACATTTACCTATATATCATGTCAAAATTTATGTACATATTCAGTACAATTATTCTACAAGTGTAAATGGTTATGGCTATCCTACAAGCTGAATTCCATAGCCAAATTCGCACAAGATCTCAATTTTATATAAGAAATGAGGGAAGGGAACAAAAGTACTTGGTCTTGAACAAGTAAAACACAGAGAAGTTTAACATAAAGCCTAGGAATATCATACTACTATTTTTTTTTCTTTTTCACAGTGATAAAACCATCATATTCAATTTCCCATCAAAATTAACATCTGGAAGCAATGAATCAGGGGGGGGAAAAATTCATGCTCCGTAAACAACAATTATAACCCTGTCACTTCAGATAACCAAGGCTCAACATACAAGACCTCAAACATTGGGGAAGCAAAATCACAACCCTAAAGTGAAATGTTTCAGAACCACTTAAAGCAACAATACTACACACACACACACACACACACACACACCACGGGGAGGGGGGGGGGGGAGAGAGTTAAAAAAACAGAGGTCCGGTAACAGGAAGAAACCAGCAGAACTTTGAAAATTCAACAACAGGATCAGGCACAAAATACCATCACAGACATCATTCAAAAGAGCTCTTAACCACATAGAGACCTTCATACTTAACCTTCTGGTTCCACGTAAGATTCCGACAAATAAGTACAATAACCAAAAAACTAAAGTTGCAGTGGTAAAAAGATGATCCTACTAAGATAGCTGATCACGATCGGACCAGCACAGACAAAATGTAGTACTTCTCCAAGTTACTGCTGCTCTTGCAACCTACAAAAACCTCAGGGAACCTGTTGTTCCACTCTGCTCAACCGTGCTTGGCTTTAGTGTGAGCTTGAAGAGCATTGTCAGAATTGAAAGTCCTGATCACAAACAAAAAGATTGAATTACTCCTAAAAATCTAAAGGCATCAATTTATTATAAAAACAAATATTTTTCAAGAAAGAGAGAACCCCCAAGGCAAATTATGAATCGAGTACAAGTGAAATGCACTCAGCATGAGACAGTCAACAACAGTGCATTAATGTTGAAACAGAGTGAAAATGTACCTGCTACAAGACTTGCAAGTCACTGAACCAGCAGATTTAGGAGACTGCTGCTTTGACTTTTCACCATTTCCAGGTTGTGTCTTCCCAGCCTTTTTAGCAGGATAAGGAGTTGCAACATGTATACTTTTCTTCCCATCACCACCTGAAAACCAGTGAATCAAAAATTAAAACATAAAAAGGAGCTGAATCCCACTTTGGTCACAAGGAATTGCAAGTCCATTATTCCGAATCTCTTGATGTTTCTCAAGTCCTCCAAATTAATTAGTACAGAATTGATGCAAAAAGAAAAAAGAGAAAGAAAAAAATCCATGTAAATTTGAATACAGTCGGCTTTCTGTTAAAAAGTAATGTGTGGAACTCATTGAATTCAGCCTCACATATCTAATGCAATAATCACAGGGGCCAGATATCATATTTGATTAACACCAAATTGTTTGACAATAGCTTATATGAGTTTAGCATCCCAAGAAAAAGTTCAATTCATAATCAAATGATTTTTTCACGAACTGAAAGAAATCATAGAATTTCACGTCCTCCTAAACAACTAGACCTCCTTAAAATAGACTTCTCTAAGAAGGAAACACAAAGCTACCTGTTTTCTGTCCTCCAGCTGGGGTCACGACCTTGGCCTTCTTTTCTGGAGCAGGAGTTTTTGAAGCAGAGTCAGCAGCAGGTCTCTTGGCAGTTGCAGCCTGCAGTGAGAACAAGATTGAGAAAACTGTCCAGGAGCAGAACACCAGAGATGTTAACCAGCATGTACAAGACAACTAGTTACCTTCTTGGGAGTAGCATCATCCTCCTCCTGAGAGCTTTCATCCTCATCTTCATCACCACTGTCACTCATTGCTTCTGCCATGTCCTAAACGGTGATTTAATTCAAAATTTAAAATAAACAAAGCATTGATCATATTGGATAATGAATAATTCATGAAAGCAAACAATGAATCATTAAACTGTAAATCCTTATGCCCAATAGTTCATATGGTACCACGATGAGAGGCTACCAATGATGGATAGTGCTAGGTTCATTCATGTATTCAAATAATTAGCAGTATCCACATCAATGTTCCTGAGACCGTGTTCTAGGCCAAAATGTAGCAAGCCAAATGGTTACCTGATACTCGAAAACAGTTGGTCTATAAGTAACATGGTTCCCACAGAATACATGTGAAAAACATTTACTCATACACTTACATCATCTCAGAATATTCAGTATTCTAAAGCCACAAAATTTCCAAGTGCGATGTGTTAATGTTATAGGTTGCTAAATGCAATTTTGTATCCTAATTCATCATCCTTTTAGCAGTTATGTTTCTCACAATTTTAATTGATAATCTCTGAAATAAGAAATAACAAAATCCAGCTAACATGAGAAACTTATTATGTGCACCTCAGATTCAGATTCTTCCGAGGAATCATCCTCGTCAACCTCATTATCGTCATCATCCTCATCCCCCACCTTCGACTTATCAGCTTTAGCTGGTTCAGCTTTTTTAGCCTTTTTAGCTGCTGATCTGTCCTCTTTCACAGCATTAGCCTTTCCTGCACCAGGTTTCCCTTGATCTTGCTTAGCCACAGGTTTGCCTATCGAAGAAGGTACAAGCAAATCAAATGTACTGAATCACCACATGCTATAGGTAACGGGACAGAAATATCTAGAATTCATTTGAGAGCTGATCGGGACAATAAGCCACGAAAAAATCACTGTAGCAGTAACAAAGAACTCAATGAGGAATATGAGATTAGATGATAAATAGAAACTTTCAAGATGCTCATATTACATCAATAAATTAAAAAGTTATGAAAGTTTTTGAAAAAAATTCCACCAAACCATCTGTAGCTGGGTGATAGTCGTTGAAAGTGGACCATCGGTTCAAGTATCTTCTATTGTTTTTTTGGACTTTTAAATAAAATCTTCCTACACCGGAAGTGAAGTGCACACAGATACAGAATGCACCTTCAGCACTCGTCATCTCTGCATGCAACAGTTGCTAAGTCCAGATTTCTTTTCGAATCAAACTGTTGGCACAGTTAAATTTAACCAAAACAATACAACTTTTCATTTTCAACATTCAAGTCCCAGTGGTGAATGGTTCTTTGCTGGTAGGTTATAAAAACCAGTGGACAGACCTTCCATATATTCACATTTCTTCTTTTTATCTTTTTCTCCGGTATTAAAGGATCAAGGTATTATGGCCAATTCTCTGCAAGCACAAAGCGGTATATGAAAAGCAGAGTAATAAATACATGAGACCATCATATTTTAGATTATTAATGACTTTGGCTGCTTTTTTTTTTTTCCTTTTGTGGTATTCTTCATACCGGTGTCTCCGATGGGCTCCTATTAGGTTAGACCAAAGCAACTAGTTAATAGATGAACCACTAGTAATGGGTTATTAGAGTATACAGGAACATCTGATTGTGCATTGAGTCCGTTAAGACATTGTTTGTTGATGGATTATCAAGTTACAGGGTTAATTAGTAAAATAATAACTAATAGTCATTTTATTGGCTTAAGTTGTCTAATTAAACATTTCTAGGTCATATTATCTAAATTTGCTTAGCTATTTAATTAAATATCTATTAGTCATTTCTTTCTTTAACAAAGGAATTAATTTATATTAAGAAAATAATGTGTAAATTTAGTAAAATTACACAATATTTATGCAGTATTGTTTGCAGAAACTACTGTGTTATACGTTATTTCTCTGCATTATGTCACTGAAACCTGATTAAACTTCATCATTCTGGTAGAAAAAGAAACATGTCAAAGTGTCAATAAGTATCTTAGCTTTTTTTTTTTTTCCAGACTCTAAGAGAGATTTATGTAGCTTGAGTTTTTTCTGAATATAGCAGAAAGACAGTCAAACAACAGTTGAATGACTACAATGCTTGAAGAAAAACTGACAACTATCATAGTACAACAACAATCTTACATATCAAGACTCCTGGATTATATTTTCCAAAGTAATTTTGCTAATCAGCACATGTTTTGGATAGTGCCAAGATGTAAAAAATAATGGAACTGAGATATACTAGTCCTCTGAAGCACACAATCATAAAAGCCAAACAAACTTTGCAAACATCATAAAATCAATATATATGTCTAATAAAATAAATCTCATAAGCATACCATTTGCATTTTGACCAACAGGAACATCTTTATGTTCCGATTCACTCTCTGAAAGTCTAACAGAAATATGATGAGGTACTCAAAAGGAAAGCATAGCAAAAGGTAACAAAATTTCAAAGTTCTCACCAGGATAATCATCAGTATCAGATGTGGAACAAAAATCAGAGATAGTCAAGGAAGCACATTGTTCAAATTGAAAATTAAAATCATACTCCTAGCTTAAAAAAACTAAGTACGTGTTAAAGGATATTGCTCCTCCTCGATAACACTTTTATACCCACAAAAGTAAACACTAGTATTCTTGGACGTGTGTGATAACTCAAATTCTTTCTCAAAGACTAAATCAAGAGACATCTGAGCACATTTCTCTGCAGAAAGAGTCCCAAGAACTAGCTTCTGATCATTAATTTTCACAAAGACAGGCACATTTTCTTTGCCCTTTGACTCCCCTAGTGAAGCCTGCATTAGACAGATGGATGATAAGCACATGACATGATTGAACTATGAAAAACATGTAGGGAGCAGAATTAACCTGTGAAAGGTGAAGATATTTATCTTCTTCAGGTTCACACTTAACACTTTGCTCGGGCTTGACTTCGACACCTGAAAATAGTAATTAACAGGATAGAAGCATAGATGCATTATACTTCAGTATCAAAACCAGGAAGCAAACTATAGAAGACTGAGTATGTCAGTTTACGATGGGGAAGAATATGGCAAATTCAAGATAAAGTTTTACTAGATCCAAAAACAGAGGTAATATGCAACTTTTCCAAACAGAAAAGCACATTAACTAGACAGCAAGGAAAGATTAAATCTACATGGGTGTTTAACAAAATGGTGAGCTGCTCATGAGTATGATGGAGATAGGTAGACTAGCAGTGCATGCCTTTGAAAACACTGATAAAAAATTACAATAACACATAACAAGTACAGCCTGTTAAGATGCGATTAAATAAAAGCTCGGAAAATAAGTTCGATATCTTCCAATCAAGCTACTGCATATTGGTTTTTCGTCTCTATTATAGATAATTCCAAAACTAAGAAGAGAGAATTTCTATGTGGTCATCCCAATAAAATTACAGAAGTATCTAGACTCAAGCAATCAATGACAAAGGGACATTTTGGTTAATAATAATTTTGGTGAGTCCAGTCAACACTAAAGGTAGTAAAGATGAGGAAAATGTGAATTTCTACTTCTTCCCTTCTCTATAACCCTTCCACTTGCACGTGTTGAGCACTTGAATGGAAGTTTAAAATAAATAACACTGTGAAAACCAAATGAGTGTGGCCATATATTTAGTTAGAAATCGAATGCAGAGACTATAATACCGAGTAAAAACCAGTATATAATTGGATGAATAAGTTTCAACATAAGATATTGAGGTAAAACAGAAAGTGGCATTAGACATATATTGGACAAAACTAAAAGTACTACAACAGAAACAACAATGCATGGTTTGGTTACTAGTTAAATTTTCTAAACTTTTCAAGTGTCCATGTGTGTATTTGACCTTCCTTACAAGTAAGAACCAGTATATAATTGGATGAATAAATTTCAAAGTAAAACATTCAGGTAAAAACAGAAAGTGGCATTAGACATATATTTGGCACGCTGAAAATACTAGTATGGAAATAACAGCACATGGTTTCATCCCTAGTTTACTTTTCTAAAATTCTCAAATGTCCATGTATGTCTTTGAGCAATAACAGCTGAAACAGTGATTTGAACACCCAATGAGCTTAACCGATATGAAGAATATATCTATCTTGACAAAATAAGTAACATTGAGGATGACAATTTTGATATATGGATAAACAACTGCAACCGGAAGGCCATCATGCACTTGCAAGAGCATAATTTGATTACATAAACAAAGTAATAAAAGATGGAACATTTAACACACACACACACACACACACACACACACACACACACAAAAGAAATGTATTCATTTTCTTTCTTTAAGAACAGAAAACAGTCATTTAATGATTGAGATCACTCTATTACAACCATTGCTCTAAATTAAAAATGGTTTCATTTGCAACAAAAACAGTAGAATTAGAAAGAAATTATCATCTCAATGCCAACTAGCAGAAAAGTCTGGACCAAAATGGCTACAAATGAAAGTTCTAAAGAAACCAAAAGCCAAAAAGGCAACAAATTGGACGCATTAGGAAAATCAAAGATTATATAGGGCTTCAACCACATCACAAAAGAGCTTCTTATTCCAATTTCCTTAATCTATTTCTAGTTTATTCTCATTATTTCAGTTAAATGCATGCAACATTTTAAACCCGAGTTCTACCATTGATCAGAAAATGACCTCATTTGCAACCATTAAAGTGAACAATGGTTTCGTTTACAACCAAAAGATGTAAGATTATAAGAAAAGTATCATCTCGGTGCAGACAGTCTCAATCAAAATGGGTTCAGATACAAAATCTAAATATATCATAAAAAAACAGATTCGGATAAGAACCAAAGCACTATTCTATAGAAATTTAAGAGTTCCAACAAATCAACACATTTGGAAAAATATTAAACACCGTCTAGGGTTTCGAACAAGCAAGTCGTAAAAAAGGGCGTCCCAGATTCTTAACCTAATTCTGACTCATTCTCAATGTGCCAGTCAAATGCAGGCAAAATATGAAACCCTGGCCCTAATTTTGAGACCAAACAAAACAAAATTAAGAGAAATTTCTGAACTCGTGAACTAGAATCGAAGGAGATGTAGCAGGATCTCATTCAAGCACCAAATGAAGCAATCGGTCAGCAAATGTTTGGATATTAGAGAAATAAACACCTGAAACAAAAAAAAAAAAAGAGAAGAGAAAGAAATTTGCGACCTCGTGAACTAGAATCGAAGAAAATACATCAGGATTCCATTCAAGCACGAAACGGAAATATTTGCGCATATTAGATAAATAACACGAAAAACGAAAGAAAGCTGAACATTAGACCAAAGAGAGAGACTGAGAGAGAGATTACCCCAAAACTCCATGGATTCGATCGGATCGAGACGACGAGAGCCTCGGCGCACGATCGGAGAACAGAAAAATCGAGCGGCGTTGGGTTTTTGGTGCTGGACCTGGGGGCGGGTTTTAATAGTGAGAAGAGTGAGTGGAGTGGCAATGGCCCGCGCCAGGTTGTCTCGCGTAAACCCAACCCAAGTGACGTCCATTTGTTCTTTGGGTCAGTCGGCATGAGCAAGTTTATAAATTATTTTATCAGTTAATATTAAAAAAGGTTTAAAATTAGTATACCGTTGTCGGCAATAAAAAACCAAACGATGAGTTCATCGGCGAAGGATAAGCAACAATGAGAGAGAGAGAGGAGGACAGAGAGGGAAGGACGGAGAAGAGAGAGCGGGGAGGGGGAAAGAGAAGGAGAGGAGAGGAGAGGAGAAAGAAGGGGGGTGAGGAGGGGGACAACGACATTTGTGCGACGATGACGAATGAGCGAGGCGAAGAACCCGACACTGCCTATCTCTCTCGCGCAGATAAAGACGGACGGACAAATTTTGTATAGGAGCCACGGGAAAAAAATCTCTCTTCGGTCAGTTTTAATAATTATTTTTTAAAAATTAAATATAATAAGATAAAAGGAATTTTGCTCCAGCCACCTACTTCGCTTCATAATTAGAAAAAACTCAGCTTCATAATTTTCTTCACTGCAATCTCAGCTACGTCAGTATAAACTGATTTTTCCCAACTACCACTTTTATATATTTTTATTTTCTATTTTACTCTTACTCATTACACTCGACTTTGCTCTCCCCTCAGCCTTGACCCTGACGTAAAAGTTATTTGCAGGTCAACTTTTTGCAGATCTCGTTTGTTTGTGCTCGCGATGAGTTTTGTTTTGTGTTTAGATATGAAAAGCATTAGGGATCATTCGATGTCAGTGGACGGGGATCTGCTGATGAGGTGATACTGATATGAAGATTATGACTAATGATCGCAGTCCTCTATGAAGACTGACTCAAAAGGAGGACATTTTTGAGGACTACGATCATGATCGCAAAAGGACTGAGGACTGCGACCACGATGCGCTCTTCACAAAAACTCAAAAATAAGGGTGCGATCATGGTTGCAGCCTCATAAAGACTCAAATGTAAGATTTTTGTGAATACTGTAATCATGGTCGCAGTCGTAATAAAGAAAATTGCGATCGATCCTAAAAAGACTTGTGAACATGACATTTTTGTGAGGACTACGTTCATGGTCACAGTTCTCATAAATAGTACATTTGTGAGGTCATGATCGCAGTGCTTAAAAATAGGGTTGCGATCATTTTATGAGAATTGTGATCATTTTATGAGAATTGCGATCATAGTCACAGTCTTTTATACTGCGATCATTTTGTGTGGAATTGTGATCATGGTCGCAGTTCTCAAATATAGGCCATTTTTGAAGCGGTCTGTTTTTTTTAAAGCGATTACTCAACGCTTTACACATGGTCGCACATCCTTGCGTTAAATAAGAAGTGACTGAAGCGAATAAAATTATGCGAGTGTGTTTTTTTTTCTTCAAGTACGATTTAACTTGTGTAGTTGAAACGAAATCTTTCAAGATAAAAATAACACATCAATAAATTTTTAGTTTTATTTTCTTCTTGCCAAACAAAGTACGTGGAGAACTAGAGTTGAACGGAGATTGAGAACACTTTATATAATTAAGAAATAAGAACTAATGTAGTATTCTACATGGGTAAAACGTAATAAAAAATATCAAAAACGTACAAAATTCATAGAAAATTAATGAGGCTTACTAATCAAAAACGTACAAAATTTATATATTCTATTGGCATCTTCACAAACTTAATCATTAATTGAGGGATATGCAAAAAAGGAACAAGTAGCATGCAAAAAATAAAAAACTAAAAACACTTTTATAAATAATAACGAGAGGATCATATTTTCCTAATTAATTTGTCATTCTACTTCTGAAACCATATCTGAAACCATATAACATATGAGGCTGTATATATGAGAATGGATGCACTATAAAAATTAATTGTAAATGTAAACTTAGTTCTTAAAATTGTCAAGGGTTTATCATAAATGTGTTTCCTTTATAAATCAAAATTAGAAAAATTTAAAAATTTATAAGTGCATTACTGCAAATCTGCCCCGCTACCTTGATCTCAAATCCAGTCCGATGAAAAATGCTTCCCAAATCTTCACCCGGGCCCGGCCCGGGGCTGACCCGGCCCAATTATTCCCAAAGCACGTGGCCATGAGTCTGCCGCGCTTCTGATTTGGTAGGAAAGCATAAAGAGACCATTAAAAACAAAGAAAGAAAATGAAGTAGAAGAAAAGAAAGAAAAAGAAAAAGAAACAATTTTATTCTCACCAAGCAAGAAATATTTCCGGTATGTTTTTTTTTGCGTTTCCTTCTTCCCTTTTTCTGTCTGTAATTATTTGTATTAGGGTTTAAGAGGATCAGAATCTAAGAGTTGGGTTTATTCGGATTCTTGGTTATGCCACTTAGATTTTTTGCTTAGTATTTTGAAGCTATGGAAGGATTTGGGAGTTGTTTATTTTGGCCCAAATAAATATTTATCTTATGTGTCATACTATATTGAAATGTTAATGATCAGACCCTTCAGAGATTAGAATGCATTGTGTATTATATAGATTTATTTTAAAGAGGACCCTTATGCTCAATGTTTAGAGTCTTTAGAACTCCCTGGCTTAACTAGTTCGAAAACTTTGTTCTGGAATTTGCAGAAAAGAGAAGAATATAATTGCATTGATCATTTGAACGTATAATTTTATCGGAAATAAATTGCATACCTGATCTAATAGATTCACAATGCTTGCTGTTTTATTCTTTTTCGTTCGTATGTGAAGCAAATACATAAAAAATAGCAAGAAATTTAAGCAGTGAATGAGATAGAGAGGGAAGATGAGATTTTATGAGGTTTGATTGAGTTTGGGGCAAGCAAATGCAAAGGAACGAGACACCGATTTAAGGGGGGTCCGAACTATCAAAGGGTGTTGAGAGAAATATTTAGCGGATCTTGATTGTGTGCAAGATAAACAGGTAATAGTCAAAGGGTGTCGATTCACCATCCCTTCCTCATCTGAACTCATATCAGATATTAATAATGTTGGATCGAAAAAAATACACTTACAAACATAGAATCGCAGAAGAGGGACTTGGGATAATGGATCTCATTTGTTAGATGCACTAGGGCAGATTAAAGGATTGATTCTCTTCAATTTAATAAGACCGATTAACTGATTATTGAGCAAAGATGTTTTAACTTGTCTTACGAAGATTGCATTGATCAATAGAGGAGGGAGGGCCTAAGTTTAGACATACAAGGGGGCAACCAAACTGTTATTTTCTTTTGACCGTTTTCCCTCAATCTGTGAAGCTACATACCCTTTTATATGCACAGAACTTGCACTGACCTTGCTAGGCTTACCACACATCAAATTTATCACTATCTGTTTTCATCTAGTTTGCTGTTAGAAAAGCAAGCTAATGAAGCAGACCTACAAGCTAACTTATTAATTAGCAGGCCTAAGGCAATCTACTCATTTGACAAAGCAGGTTCATTGCCTACTTCTTTAACTATTGGGCACACTAGCTCGCGGCCTATCCTTTAGATAGGCAGCACATGTATCATGTGTCTTTATTTGTTTTACATATCAAAGTGTATATAAGATACCCCTGCTAACATGATGACATCAATGAAATACACAAAAACATTGTTATCCTCCATCCACAAATATTTCTTCATATTTTGTCCATCATTCTATAATATTCTTCATATGGTATCAGAGCTTAAGCTCCTACCTGCGTTTTGAGTTTTCCTTTCAAGGTCAATTTGTTTGGGTCAACGCTTATTCTTGAGCCTCTGATCAATTATGAGTGAAATTGGAGATTCTGCAACTATGAACAACCAAGTTCGTCAAGTGTACGTTTCTACTATATCTAATTCAACCATGGATTTTTTAAGTCCATTTTATCTTCATCACTCTGATAATCCAGGTACTATTCTTGTTTCGCAACCATTAAATGGCGACAATTATCCCTCCTGGAGTCGTGCTGTATGGCATTCAGTGCTAAAAATAAGACTGGATTCATTGATGGTACTATTGTTGAACAGGATCCAACTTCTCCAGATTAACCCCTTTGGATTCGTTATAACAATATGGTATCATCATGGCTACTTAATACCATTACGCCTGATTTGGCACAAAGTGTTCTGTACACAAAATCTGCTCATGAGATTTGGGTGGATCTTAAAGCGAGATTTTCTCAAAATAATGCACCAAAGATCTTCCAAATTGAGAGATCCATTTGTTCATTAACCCAAGGACATTCTTCAGTGGCCGTTTGATATAATAAGTTGAAAGCTCTCTAGGATGAGCTCGCAACTTTAATATCTTTGCCAACTTGCAACTGTGGAGCACTAGAATCCATTTTTGATTATGAACAAAGCCGAAAGATAATGCAATTTCTCATGGGTCTTAATGACTCTTATTCTGCTGCAGAGGACAAATGGATCCTCTTCCCTCACTATGACCTCCTCATCAGAACTTACTGTTTTGCGATATAACCAACTCTTCTCAAGTTCCTCTTCTGACTAACTGGACTTCTACATGTGGCCTTCCCCATGATTCCTTGCTCGCATATGGTGTATATTCACACAACAAATATGTTGCCCACCCCAGAGAACAGCGCTGTAGTTTTTATGATTGTTTTTTTTTTATTTAGAATCAATTCCCTCGGTGCCTAATATTAGTTTCATGATATCCCAGGACTTAGTTCTCTTTTTGTCAAGCTCTGACTCAAAGACCACAGAAGAGTGGGCTTCACTCTTTATTCTTTATGAAGGTGGTTTCATCCTGCAAACATGTGAATCGACAAGTCTACATTACTCTTAAGTTTCAAGATCCGTCAATGCTAAATTAGAATCACCAACAAATGCATGATGCGACTCCTCTTAGTTCGGTAGTAGACTCAGTTCATTTTCCAGCTTGATAAAATTTGATCTACACCAAAGATTTACATGAGGAGTAGAATATTTGACATTTAACTCTTTGCCAGACCAGTATGATCATGTCCAGATTTGCAAAAAGTGACCACCACCATTGGGTTTTGTCGAGGATTGTTAAAGACAGCTAGTTATACATAAATTCTGTAAAGAGTTTCCAAACCACAATGAATCTTGAATTTATACATGATAATTTGATAGTTTAAATTAGGAAAAAAATTCTGACTGATCTAATACAAAATAAACTATAGATAACTTCAGTTGCACGAGAGATCAACAAGCATTTTTTTTCTTTTCCTAATTTCTTGAAGTCAACGTTGCATTTATGTTGTTCATAAATAGAAGTATTTCCTTGGATTGAGTGACTATACCTTGTTTCAAGTTTCTCTTGCTTCTCCCGTGCAATTCTAATCTATGAGCACAGAAAACTACTTGTTCTGTGTTCATTTTAGTTTTTCTTCTAAAGCTAGGACATGTTTTTTATTGATAAAGCAACCAGCAAATTTAATCACTTTCTGGCGCTGGGGGTATTGGTGTTGCAATTGGTATATCACTGTAAAATTTTCCCCTTTTTAATTAAAAAAATGTTATAATTCTGTAATGTACAAGCACAAATTCATATAAATTCATATTTAGACTTCTGCTAATTTTCATGCCCATGTTGGAGTTTTTGCCATGCATTCACGGTAATTTGGTTAGTGGTTGACCACTCTTATTTTTCATTGTGAACAAATGATAACAGAATCAAATCACCAGAGCTGGTATCAGTTTAGCTTATACTAGCAGAGCTTGCAGGCCTACTGTTTACGATATTATGCCCTATAGTAGTAATCACTCATCTTCGTGGTTGCAGAATTCTTTGTTCATCAGCTATGAGTGCCACTGGGGTCGGGATTCACATTGAGAAACCGCTGCCTCTGGCATCATCGGACACCAACCATGATGCGAAACCAAAGAAGAAGATTTGCTGTGCCTGCCCCGACACGAAGAGGCTAAGGGACGAATGTGTGGTGGAGAACGGCGAGGCTGCTTGCTCAAAATGGATTCAGGCCCATACAGAATGCCTTCGAGCTGAGGGATTCAAGGTTTGACATGCAGAGATCCTTTGAAGCCGGAATCAGTAAATGAAAAAATAGGAATATCGGTCCAGAAACTGAATGAATCAATTGGAATATGTTTCCGGGGGAAACTTTGTTGAGTAATCCTGACCTCTTCACTTGTGCTTAATATGGGAAGGCTGTTTTCATAATTTCGTCATTTGTATTTATGGAATTACACAGCCACCAATAGTACTGGCTTAATTGAAGTCTCCAGATGACAGATTCGATATGTTTTCTGAGTTCATATTGGGTGTTGATATGCGGTAAACAGAAAGAAACCACTTCATTCACGTTTTCCAGTGAGCCGGTTATTTTTTTTCTGGTTATTGTTATTTTCGACATGATGATGTCAAATTAAGATTCATGGAAGGAGATATTTGTTTGCCCTCGAAAGTGGGCGGAGAAGCTGAGTTATTGCTACGGTTAGTGAGCCCCACCCACTTTCCCTACCAAAACGTGTTTGTTTGCCTAGAAAGCAATACTCGGGAAATGCTTGGCCATGTCACCATTTTTAGGTGTCAGTTTTTCACCGTTAGAGAGAGAAAATGTTTGAATTTTAACAAGCAAGAGTAAAAAATAATTTCACAGCCTCTCTCCCCCTCGGGTTATTCTCCCTCTCGCCGCCTCAACTACACTCTCTCTCTCTCTCCCTCCCCCCCGCCGCGTGTCATCCCCTCTCGCTCTGTTGGGCCGCTGCTCTCCCTCCTTTCGCTGTGAGCCCTTCCTCTCCCTCTCTCACACCTCCGATCGCGGTCTATTTTAGGTTTAGTCGCTCTCTACTGCCGCCTCAATCCCCACTCTCTCTCGCTTGCCGCCTGTCACCCCCTCGCGCCCTGTCTCATTGCTGATCTCCCTCCTCCCTCCGTGATCCCTTCCCCTCTGTCTCTCACACCCCCAATCTCTCTGATAGGGTTAGTGGAGCTCTGCCGCCACCTCAACTTTCCTCTCTCTAAAATGTCAGTGATCTCTCCATTCCCGCCGCCTCGCCTCCCCTCTCGGTCTCTCCCGCCGCTAATCCCTGTTCCCGCAGCGATGCCATTCCTCTCCCTCTCACACCCCCGATCTGAAGTTGCCACCAAACCTCCCTCCCTCCCTCTGTCTCTCCCCCCTCTCTTCCCCCGCCTGTCGTTCCCACTCGCTCGCTACCGCCGCTGAGATCCTTCTGTCATCGTCGTGAGACCGTAGCTCTCTATCTTTTACACCCCTGATCTCTCCGTCATTACCTCTGTCGGCGCTTCGATTGTCCTTGCAATGGTCTCTTTGGTTGCGCAGACTGGTTTCCTGTCTCTATTGTGATGGCCTACTCTATGATTACTGAAGGTACACCTAGAGGGGGGGTGAATAGGTGTTATTGCTAATCTAGAACTAAATGCAAAACTATGTGCGCTAAATGCGAAAGCTAATGCAAATTTTGCAAACACACTTAGTACAATCAACAAGTGTAGCCGAATTCCCCGTGAAGGGCTCTGGACTAACTCCTCTTGATTCCCCTTGAATGGGTTGAGGTGCTATGTGAAGCTCTTGTTGATTAGGTACAAGTGAGGCACACACAAACAACCAAGCATATAAGATGATATATCAATATGAATTTATGCAAGGCACAACGCAAGCAAATAGATATGACAATATGAATTATGCTCAACACAAGCAAATATGATATGATGTTATGAATGATGCTTTGCACAAATAAATGAGAGAGAGAGTTGAGAGATATTGAATCAAACGCTAAGACAAGATATGTTTCGAGGTTCGAGCCCTTAGCTCTACATCCCCGCCTACACCACCGTGTAGGATTTCCAATCCACTATCTCCCACCGAGGGAACCTCTACCGAAGAGGATTTGTTACAACTCTAGGAGTACCAAACTCCTCTCTCAAACAACCACCTCACAACCGAGGGGTAGGCCCGTAGCCGATACAACAACAACAACCAACACCTCTACCGAAGAGGGTTTACAAACCAATCACCCGATCACCTCTACCGAAGAGGGATACACAAGGAATAAGGGTGTTTACAACAAGTGGTTCAAAGACCACAAACAATCTCTCTTTCTTTTCTTTTCTTTCTCTTTTCTTTTTCCACAAAAACAAAATCCTAAATAGATTAGGATAGAAGATAGCTCAAGTGTGAAAACTAGGTGTTTTTGGAAACAAGCAACAAAGAAAAATCTTTGGGAAAACACTTGCAATATGATAGAAATGAAGAGCTAAAGCAATATCCCAAAAACCTATTTTCTTTGATTTTCCAAAAACCCAAAACAATAAAGATTGGAAGTTTAAATCACAAAACTCTTTTTAAAACTCTTTTAAAACAATAGAGAAAGTCTGGAAATTTTGTCTCTAAAAACTTTGCCAAAAACCCAAGAGAATGGGCTTTATATAGGCCAAAACAGAAACTAACCGTTAGAGCTGAGCTGGCAGCTCTGACAGGCTGCGGTCGACCGCCAACGGTCAGAATATGACCGTTGGGCAACTGCGGTCGACCGGCCCGGTCGACCCAAACAAACAGAGAGCTCTGCTCTCGACGCGGTCGACCGGCCCGGTCGACCGTCTCAGTGACTCCAGACGTGCACAGATCTGTGCATGTCCGGTCGACCGGGCCGGTCGACCGGACTTCAGCCAAGTCGACTAATAACCTGGCTTAGTCGACTGGTTGAGTCCTGGACCTGAAAACTGGGTTAAAAATATTTTATAAAAATCTTTTAATACTTCTAAAAAATCACCAAAAATATTTTTATCATTTTATATCAAAATTCAAACAAGTGATAAAAATTTCAAGACATGTATCAACATATTCAATTTATTTTCGAGTCTTGCAAATTTTATCAAAAACAAAACTTGTATTTTACCAAACTTGATTTTTCAATACATGAATAAGATAGTCAAAATAAGTTTGTCTAGTAAGTTTAAAGCATTTATGTATATTTAGAACATATCTAATATACATAGGAATAAAGTAAACTTGTTTTGATCTATTATCCATGAAAACTCATATTGGTTAAACTAAAAACCGAAAAATCAATATCCAAACATAAAACATGTGTGTGTTTTGTGCACTTGAGCATATCAACTATACTAAGCTTTACAATATGGATCTAAAACACACTATCTAAAATATGGATACCTAAGTCTTCTTGATGATCTTCATCTTCAAGTAGACTTGCTCCGAAACTCCATCCAAGGGCTAGGCAATGTGTGATCTTGAAGTTTTGGCCCTGGAATCAACATGAATGGCTTCTAAACTCCTTGTTGAAGCTAATCATCAAGCTAGGCAATGTGTGACCTTGAAGCTTTGGCCCTGGAATCAACATGAATAGCTTCTAAACTCCTGTTGAAGCTAATCATCAACTAATATCTTGGTTAATGATCTGAAACTTAAACAACACAAGATTATTAGTAAACATAACTACATGAGTTAATCATCATCAAAACTAGAGTGGAAGGCCTTTGGGCCAACAATCTCCCCCTTTTTGATGATGACAAAACTCATGGAGTTATATATGCATGGATTAAAGTTAAGCTTCAAAGAAGCTCCCCTTAACTCATGGATAAACAAAAATAATAATATATGATAATGAAGCTCATAACTATGTATGCAAATGTATGACATGTATGCAAAAAAACATGCCAAAGACAATCATAAAACTCATCAAGTTCATCTCCATACATTTGCAAAACAAAAACATATATGCATAAACCACATAAACATATTCTAGAAGCTCTAGTTACCAATTAAATTAATAAAATATTAACAAAAACACTAGATGCTCTAGATACCAATAAAACATCAATACCAATTAAATTAATAAAATATTAACAAAAACACTAGATGCTCTAGATACCAATAAAACATCAATAAAACATAATATATGCAAAAAACATAAGTATGCTTATATAAAACTTATAAATTATTCTCCCCCTTTTTGTCAATCATCAACAAAAGGGTAAACAATCAAAAAAATAAATGAGGGGTAAAAATCTTTCTCCCTTTTTTGTCAATCAAAACAATAAAACAATGTCCTCCCCTTTTTGTCTAAAAACAAAAACAAGGTCAATAAGGGGTGACTATAAAAACATGATATCAATTAAAAATATGTCAATGAAGCATCTTGATACCAATTAAAAGTAAACAAATTTTAGATACCAATTTAAAACATAAGACATCTTGATACCAATTTGAAAATTTTCAATCATAAAGTAAGGGAGTGAGAATACAAATACCAATTGAAATATGAAAATCGAATTTTCTCCCCCTTTATGAAATACCAACAAAAATTATGCATAGGCTTGTAATAGGATATCAATTGAAAACTAAATCAATTGAAATAAAGTTGAAGCTCAAGCACTAGCATAAAAGCATATATGTGTATGAAAAATGGAATGAGTACCAATCACTAATAGATGATACCAATTGAAAATATACATACACAATAAACATATGAGTATACAAAAAGATCAAAATGATACCAATTGAAAGAGTTCAATGATACCAATTGACATAGCAATAAAAGCATGGTATAACTCATAACCTAATCCACCCTTCATATGCACAAGGTTAAAGATTTTCAATGAAGCATACAAGGCATAATCGCCCATCCATCCTCCCATTAAGGGTAGGGGTTTTCAAAAATAGATTTGAAAATAAGCTTAGTTTGAAAAGCTCTACCAAAATGAAGAATATCGTAACTAGTTAAATGAAAATCTTATAAACTAGTACGAAATCCTTCAAATAAGGAATAAAACAAAATTATTTTCATAAAATATATGTAAATCACATAGCACTTGAAAACACTCAATATTCAATAAATTCATACATGCTCATGAAAAACATACTCATGAGAAATATTTTAAAAAAAATGGTGAGTGTACAAGTGATGTGTGACATGGCATTATGAAATTTTCAATTAAGCTCAAAATTCCTTGAAACAAGAAAACATGAAAACATAAAAATGTATTTATTCTTTCAATAAATCATGAAAATCATAAAGCTTATTTAATCTTCAAGGTATATGTATGTTTTATACAAATTAAAGTATACATACATATCCAAACACAACGAGTCCACAAAATATATGCATTAAGGCACGTGGCTCAAAAGGATATTCATGTATATCTAATAATTTGGATAAAATAAATATACACATGAAGTTAAATAATTAAACACAAAATCAAGAAAAACT
This sequence comes from Agave tequilana, assembly GCA_038442645.1. Lineage (NCBI taxonomy): Eukaryota > Viridiplantae > Streptophyta > Magnoliopsida > Asparagales > Asparagaceae > Agave > Agave tequilana. The sequence goes on along the minus strand of JAVJIF010011810.1, from coordinate 6,761 downwards.
AAATCTTCATCAAAACAAATTTCATTTCAAGGTATATGTATGAATTATCAACACAATAAGTATACATACATATCCCTAAACATGATTGAGTCCATATATAGATTTGCATGAAAGGCAAATGACTCAAGGGGTAAACATGTATATCTTAAAGTTTGGCAATAATACACATATACATGAAGTGAAACACACAATTATAAAAACAAATTCAAAAATAGGAATACAAGTTTAAAATGTAAGAATCATCAAAACTAGACTATACTAGCACATCTAATGGGTTCAAAAAGCATTAAGCACAAACATATATAAAGATTTATTTGTGTCCCACTATATGTACAAATATAAATCCTAGTTTTAATGAAAACTAACACTTAAACATGTAATCAAAACATGAAGCATCAAAAACAAGATAAAAAATCAACATGGTAAATCTTAAACATTATTACTATGAATATCCACATGTTATTAGAACTATGATATACGCAATAGCAACCAAATAGAGAGAACACAAATAAATTTATCCATATTAAACATGGGTGTCTCAAAAATATCTAAACATGTATATCACAAGTCCAATAAGCATGGTATTTTCATATTAATCAACAAACATCAAAACAATGAAACATGCTATAAACGATGAATAATAAAAGCATGTAAACAATAAATAGGAGTTTAGAGATTTATACAAAACCGATAAGGGCATCTCTCTAGTCTCCAACACATGGTGGTCATCTCCACCAAACCTTCCCTTGAAAGTGATGCATCCAATTGATTTCCTTTAAGCACGGAACGCATCCACTCCAAGGTGCCTCTACTCTCACGTCATGTGAGAGCCCACACCTACATTAAACAAAGGAGGGGTGGTCTTTGGTACCCATATCTTCTTGGGTCCATGGGGGTTAGTCCCTTCTCTAACCCAAACAAACTTCTTTGCTAAATTCTCAACATGTAAACGATCATAACAAAATTTAGCAAGATGACCTTTTCGGCCACAATGTGTACATGTGTTGATGGTGTCCGTGTGGAGCATGTGTATGCCGTGGAGAGTGTGCATGCATAAAAGTTGGAACTTGTTTCTTTCGAACCAAGGATTCCAAACGAGTGTGGTTCAAGGCACATTGGCTCATAGTGAAGCCCAAACAATCTACTCTCTTCTTAAGCATGGATATATCATTGTAATTAAAGAAGAGGTGGCACATGCAATAGGTGATCTAGGTGAAACTACCCTAGCATGACAAACATGAGAAACAATATCATTTTTCAAAGATTTATTTTTACTTAAACAAATTTCTAATTCTTTTGAAATAAAATCTATTTCATTTTTCAAAGACTCATTCTCTCTTAAAATAAATTCAATCTTTCAAGATAAAACATCATTATTTTTTAAAACATTATCACAATCATTTTTTATTTTCAAAAAATTATTTTCTTTAAGTGCAAGATCAAGTTGAGATTTTAATGAATCCCTTTCATCCAAAATCTCATCTTTCTCTTGCAAAACACAATCAAGTCTAGAATGCAAACATTTATTTTCTTTTTCAAGGCCTAGACTTTCTTTTTTAAAATCTTATATTTTTCTATTAATTTTTCACAAACAATAGAAAGTTCTTCACTCAAAGCATGGAGATCAACATAATCATTACATGAAGAACTAGAATCATCACTATCTAGTTGAAGTTCTGATTGTACCTCAAGGGAGTCATTCCCTTGGACCATGAAGCATTGTGAATCGGATTCTCCACTAGATTCCTCTTCTTGTTGGATTTGTACTTGAAGCTCGGAGGTGGTGGTTGTTGTCAATAGATTCCATACTGCAAAAGCGGAATCAATGTTAGAAACACGTAAAAGATAATCTTTAGATAATGTGCTTCTAATGGCCTCTATGGCTTGTGCATTGGCCCCCATATGAATGCGATTTCCAAGATAGCATTTCTTGGTAGCCGCAAGGAAAACATGTAAGCCTAGGGTTTGGAGGTAAATGGACATCTTACGCTTCCAAACAATGATGTTTGAAGGGTCAAATATAGGTGGGGTCATGAAGGCCATGGTAAACTATATGTGTGCAAACAAGCAAATGCAAACAAAAGATTAGCAACCAAATGGATCTCACTCCTAGGATGTTAAGCCTAAGTATCAGGAGCACCCGCTCTGATACCAATTGAAGGTACACCTAGAGGGGGGGTGAATAGGTGTTATTGCTAATCTAGAACTAAATGCAAAACTATGTGCGCTAAATGCGGAAGCTAATGCAAATTTTGCAAACACACTTAGTACAATCAACAAGTGTAGCCGAATTCTCCGTGAAGGGCTCTGGACTAACTCCTCTTGATTCCCTTGAATGGGTTGAGGTGCTATGTGAAGCTCTTGTTGATTAGGTACAAGTGAGGCACACACAAACAACCAAGCATATAAGATGATATATCAATATGAATTTATGCAAGGTACAACACAACAAATAGATATGACAATATGAATTATGCTCAACACAAGCAAATATGATATGATGTTATGAATGATGCTTTGCACAATTAAATGAGAGAGAGAGTTGAGAGATATTGAATCAAACGCTAAGACAAGATATGTTTCGAGGTTCGAGCCCCTAACTCTACATCCCCCGCCTACACCACCGTGTAGGATTTCCAATCCACTATCTCCCACCGAGGGAACCTCTACCGAAGAGGATTTGTTACAACTCTAGGAGTACCAAACTCCTCTCTCCAACACCACCTCACAACCGAGGGGTAGGCCCGTAGCCGATACAACAACAACAACCAACACCTCTACCGAAGAGGGTTTACAAACCAATCACCCGATCACCTCTACCGAAGAGGGATACACAAGGAATAAGGGTGTTTACAACAAGTGGTTCAAAGACCACAAACAATCTCTCTTTCTTTTCCTTTCTTTTCTCTTTTCTTTTTCCACAAAAACAAAATCCTAAATAGATTAGGATAGAAGATAGCTCAAGTGTGAAAACTAGGTGTTTTTGAAAACAAGCAACAAAGAAAAATCTTTGGAAAAACACTTGCAATATGATAGAAATAAAGAGCTAAAGCAATATCCCAAAAACCTATTTTTCTTTGATTTTTCAAAAACCCAAAACAATAAAGATTGGAAGTTTAAATCACAAAACTCTTTTTAAAACTCTTTTAAAACAATAGAGAAAGTCTGGAAATTTTGTCTCTAAAAACCTTTGCCAAAAACCCAAGAGAATGGGCTTTATATAGGCCAAAACAAAAACTAGCCGTTAGAGCAGAGCTGGCAGCTCTGACAGGCTGCGGTCAACCGGCCCGGTCGACCGCCAACGGTCAGAATATGAACGTTGGGCAACTGCGGTCGACCGGCCCGGTCGACCCAAACAAACAGAGAGCTCTGCTCTCGACGCGGTCGACCGGCCCGGTCGACCGTCTCAGTGACTCCAGACGTGCACAGATCTGTGCATGTCCGGTCGACCGGCCCGGTCGACCGGACTTCAGCCAAGTCGACTAATAACCTGGCTTAGTCGACTGGTGAGTCCTCGACCTGAAAACTGGTGTTAAAAAATTTTATAAAAATCTTTTAATACTTCTAAAAAATCACCAAAAATATTTTTATCATTTTATATCAAAATTCAAACAAGTGATAAAAAATTCAAGACATGTATCAACATATTCAATTCATTTTCGAGTCTTGCAAATTTATCAAAAACAAAACTTGTATTTTACCAAACTTGATTTTCAATACATGAATAAGATAGTCAAAATAAGTTTGTCTAGCAAGTTTAAAGCATTTATGTATATTTAGAACATATCTAATATACATAGGAATAAAGTAAACTTGTTTTGATCTATTATCCATGAAAACTCATATCGGTTAAACTAAAAACCGAAAAAAACAATATCCAAACATAAAACATGTGTGTGTTTTGTGCACTTGAGCATATCAACTATACTAAGCTTTACAATATGGATCTAAAACACACTATCTAAACTATGGATACCTAAGTCTTATTGATGATCTTCATCTTCAAGTAGACTTGCTCCAAAACTCCATCCAAGGGATAGGCAATGTGTGATCTTGAAGCTTTGGCCCTGGAATCAACATGAATAGCTTCTAAACTCCTTGTTGAAGCTAATCATCAACTAATATCTTGGTTAATGATCTGAAACTTAAACAACACAAGATTATTAGTAAACATAACTACATGAGTTAATCATCATCAAAACTAGAGTGGAAGGCCTTTGGGCCAACAATTACTGGTTACTGGATCCACTCCCCTCTTTCGACGCTTCGGTGCCCCCTTCACGCGGTTGAATCCGAGCTTGTAGCCGTTATTCAGAGGTAATTTCAAACTAATTTGTTCTTTTAGCAGGAGTTTCGGTAAGCAAGGCACAATTTGTTTCCTTTGTTTGTAGGTGGACGAGGTTGTTGGATTTCTAATTACTTTGGGGAATTGCACTTGGTCTATGTTCTAAACCTGTGGTTTCTTCTGGTTTTGACGTCCTATCTCTTCTCTTTCATTGTTACTTTATTTCCAGGTAATAATTTCGATAGCTCAGTTTAGGCCTGATAAGCCCCATTTCATAAGCCATGTCTAACTCTATGCATGTTTTTAGTTTGAATAATTTATGTGAAGTGATGTGGAACAGTATGTGTTTAGATTAAATTTGTAGGTCATTACTTCTTCTTATGAAACAAAAATGATATTTACATATTTTTCGATATTACAACATCAATTATCGGGCATAGAGGTTATAGAGACACTGATTAGAAAGAGATATTTGCCATAATACTCACATTTTAGTTAAGATAGAATGTGAAATATTATTGGGCACTGACTATGAAGTATCCTTGGGTTATGTTGGCATCAGAATTATTGAATTGAATCTTAGCAGAACATAAATAGAATTATTATCATGCGTATTAAGATAAGTTATGTATATATATGTAGATATATGTAAGCAATAAGGTGTTTGAATTTGTTAATGTGTAAGCAACAAGGTGTTTGAATTTGTTAAGCTAGGATGTTCTTTTATTCACCAATGAAAATGGGATTGTGTACTTTGTAGATGGATAGTCGCGAAGAGGAATTTATCACGCGCTTGTGTTATGTGCTGCAGCTACTATTATCATCATTCTAGTGTCCTATTTCAATATGATTTTTCAATGCCCCTGAGCCATTCCATGTGAATCATCCATTTTCAGGGACTTGTATAGGAATGCGCACATGTGGCATGTCCTAAGTGGATCTAGCAGTAGTTGTAATGATTATAAGGATGTGCCAGACATCATTCTTTTATCTTGCCCAAATGATGAGTAATGTTCTACCACAAGATACTATTTATGCTTCTATGAGAACAACTGGTGATATTTCTCCATATTATAGGTCACAAGTCCAAGAACAGAGTAATACTAGTAAATTTCATTAGATCTGGAAAAATCATTAACAAATATTTCAACAAAGTGCTACTAGCTATCTGAAAATTTACCTAGAGGGGGGTGAATATATGAAGTGCTAATCAAATGAAACAAATAACTCTTACACTAATAAAAATAATACACAAAAGATAACCAAGAGTGAAGCTGATTCAGTGAAGGGCTCTAGAATTTCTCCTCAACATTCCTCTTGATTAAGAGTTGAGGAACTTCAATAGCTCTCTTGCTTCAATATAAGTGAATGCACAATAACCATATCAAGCATGTATATGCATATATATAAGAGCAATGCAAGATATAAGAGAGAGTAGAGTAAAGAGATAGCAAACGCAAACACAATGATATGTTCGAGGTTCGAACACCAAGCTCTACGTCCTGCCCTTCACCTAGAAGGATACTAACTCTCTCTACCAAACAACTCCACAAAGGATACAATCTCCTACACAAGAGGATTACACAAAGTCAAGGTACAAAGCCAAATACACATCTACACAAGAGGGAGGGCACAAAGCACAAAGCAAAGAAAGAGGTTTATAACACTTTGTGATCACAAAGACCACAAACCAAATCTCACACAAACTTAGGATCCTATAAGGATAGATTTTGCAATGAGAGCTCAAGCTTGTGAGAAAACAAAGTTTTTGGAAATGAAGCTCTTCAGAAAATAATTGGGAAAACTTCTATGAAGATGTAAAAACTTGAAGAAAAAAATTGTATTCCCAAAACTTGTTTTATTTGATTTTTCAAAACTTTGAAACAATAGAGGAGATATAGATTTGAAGCTCAAAACTTGTTGAAAAACTATTTAGAAAATAGGCAATGGAGCACTAGAAAACTGGGATTAAAACACTTGAAAAATCATGTAGAAAAACCAGCCAAAACCCTATAAATAGGCTATAGAGGAAACAAGCCATTGGGGGTCAAAATCAGTCAGAATTGGCTGGTCGGTCGACTGAACGGTTGACCGCCAACAGTCAGATTTTGGCCCGTGAGGGTTTTCAGTCGACCGGGCGGTCGACCGAGAGAAATCCAGAGAGCTCTGCAGAATTAGTTGGTAAACGTTCGGTTGACCGATCTCCTCTGCGGTCGACCGGTCGGTTGACCGAGATCTAGCTCTCTTGGGCTTATGCAGTCTGGGCACATCGATCGACCGTGCGGTCGACCCGCAGAGCAAATGAGCTTGCGGTCAGTCGACCGTACGATCAACCAACTCATCCTAAAAGCCCTATACTTAAAATATTAAAACATCTTTTTTATATCCCCATTTAAATACCAATAAATCTCAGTAAAAATCTACAAAAAAAGTTCATGTAAATACAATGAAGTACAAATATGTGTGATTAAAAATC